>ML682018.1:6068441-6120285 GCA_007922195.1 Podocnemis expansa | reverse complement strand
TGTGTGTGTGTGTGTGTGTGTGTGTGTGTGTGTGTGTGTGTGTGTGTTTTTAAGGCAATTTTTTGCTTGAAACTGCTAATTGATCCTGTGGGTGCACATATGTATGTGACCCTCTCCTGTCTCTGCTCTCTTCTGAGATGTGCAAAAAGCTTCTGACCATTCTTTTTCCATACTTTGCTTTAAAAAAAAAAGTCACCAAAATGATAGATTTCAAAGCCCAGGAGAAAAAAAGTAACAGGTAAAAGTGTAGGTTAAGAGCTCCTTGGATCAATGGTCCTCCCTCTTCATTAACACTTCGTAAGTGCTATGTCAAAGAAATAATAATTAATAAGAAAAAATGTAAGGAAGACTTTCAGAATCTGTTGGCAAAATTGAACAGAAAATATATGAATTGCTCTCTAAATAATACAAAATCCTAATTTCATGAAACATCTGTGTGTTTAGCATATACTCTTTCCTTACGTACATGCTTTAGAAATGTCAGCTTTCATCTTTGTCTATATAGATCCTATGTTTCAATCACTGAAGATAATAGTTATTTGTTTATATTACCACAGGGAGGATGGACAATTTGAAGATAGCAGGGAGACACAAAATCCCCTAGGCCCCTCTGCCATTCCAGGGGTTGAGATGTGTCAAAAGGGTCAGGGCTTTCCCCCAGAAGCAAGATGTTGGATTGACTGCACTGAGGTGCATTGTGGCTGCCCCCCAAAAAAACAAAAAAAAAATCTGATGACCAGATGTGACCTTGGGGCCACAAGTTGTCTACCCTTGCCATCGCTCTGAGAAGCCCTAGTTATTGACCAGGACTCCATTGTGCCAGACACTGTACAAACACAGAACACAGAGATGGGCCCTGCCCTAAAAGGCTTATAATCTAAGTAGAATCTTCTATTGTGCTAGGAAGCCATCCATCCAAGCTGAGATATCAAAGTGGGAAATGTGAGACACTATTGATGGGACCCCATCTATGCATAAAAACCTAGTCATTAACCGTGATCCTTTCATGATAAGTAATCTGCCTCCCTACAACCATCACAGGTTGATCTTTCACATCAGAAATGGCTCCAATGAACTAAGCTGGCCCAGTTCTGCCACACTCAGGGTCAGATTTCTCCATGTTCCACATCCTTTTCAGTATAACCACAGTGGTTGTGTCAGATTAGATGACTTAAGTGGATCCTCCAATGCATACTGACTTACATCTTGCAAGAGTTGAGAGTGCCGTCTCCTTAAGGAGACTTCAGTAGGAGACAGTCTGTATGAGAAAGATTATCATCTAGCCTAAACTGCAGAGCAGGGCAGTGTGGCAAGTAAAAAGGTGACTTACTGAGGAAAAGCCTGGAACAGTTGTTTTCATACAGGAAAATGTCATCCCTCCTGTCCCCAAGGAGCCAAAGACACCCTGGCTTTCACCAGGTAGAAGGGAGCTGGCTCAAACTGTGGTCACGAGTGCCATCTTTAATTATCTGCTTTTAATGGTAGTGTACGAACTGTAATGTGAATTAGACTCCTAGTCAGGGCTGAATTTCTCCCCACAGATCTATCTCACAACCCAGTGGTTTTTAAATATGTTTTACTTATTATCCCAAGATCAGGCATATTGGCTTTTTTCACAACACGGATTTCTCTGTTTCTGACTGTGCACCTTTTCCTATAAATTCATCTCCCAAAGGCAGCAGGTAGAATCCATTCCTCACTGAGAGAAATAAAAAATGACTGTGAAACCTGCAGAATTTCTCATTTTGAATGTATTCTGCATTTCTCCCACCCATATTAAATGTCTCACAAAATCTGCACAACTGGTGCTTGACTCGTTGTTGAGCCATGAAATTGGTCATGACAGAGCTGTGCACAAATGTTTGACAAAACATTTGGGTAGCTTTACCCATTGATGTTTGCATGCCTGCAGGTGTTTTTCTCTACAAGTATATGATTAATCCAGGGCTTTTCTGGAAGACGCACAGATTTTTCATATTCCTTGCCTTTTTTTCTAGTGTGTCTACAATTCCAGTTTACTGTTTTAAACAGAAATATTCAGATTCATTGGTAAAATTTATAACCCTTGTGCAATTAAAATATTGGTTATACCTGATGTGTGGTTTATTCCCTCTAATTGTAAGGAGAAATGGAGAGTGGTATTGTGGATATGGCATATCTCCAATTTCTGAGAATGCTTATAACATGGCAAATTACTGTACATGTATGGAAAATCTCTGAACTACTATAACAATTAGATATACTTTACACAGATATATAGTCTTTGTGTTCTGAGATTGTATATTTGGTTTTGCTTGCAACAGCTATACACATTTATGCCCTTATCTGAACTGTTATTCAGTCAGATATATGTTAATAGTGAAGGAAGGATTGTTTTTTTTAGTTGAGAATCAAGGCAGATAATGTACTGCAATTAAAAAAGAAACCACACACATTTGCGAAGTACAAAAGTAACTACCTGTAGTACCACTTCAATAATATTTACACTGTTTATTCTGCAACACAGCAACACCCAAGCATACCAGTGATTCCAGCTTTAATGGATTATTTTCATTGCTTATTTGAGAAAGTTCTGTATTTTACATTACATCCTCCTTCCAGAACTGTTTAAATGTAGACCAAAAACTTTCAAATGGATGGCTAGTAATCCCATTTTTATCATCTTCATTGGCTTCTAATAGCACATAATTTACAAAAATCAAAAAGACCCAGTTTAGTTCAGTTCATTCACTACATCTTTCAGCTTAATAGGCACTCTTTGCTTGACTGACACTTGGTGCTGTCTCATGTTTCAAACCAGTCTTTCAAGGATTGGGCTTTAAAAGAAAAAAATATCCCGCTGAAAATTCTTTGTCTCAGAACATATGTTCAGACATTTCTAACAGCCTTCAAATCTAAGAAGAAAATGTTCTTAAAGCAAGCACATCTCCTCTAAATGATAATCCTGAAGCTACAGCATGGCTGTTCTTTATTTACAGCAATGCATTTATTTTACATTCGTCTGGTCTCTTTGCTACCCGTTGTGACCTCTGAAATGATAATAGAAGAATCATTTATTATTGTATTTTTAGCTGTTATTACACCCACCAGACTTCTCATTAGCTGTGGGAGTGCAGATATTTAAGAGATCTGTGGGTCTCTGATGGCTCAGAATACAGTAGGGGTCAAATTATAAAATTATATTGTCATAAAATATATTCCTAAAACTGTATGCAGAAGCTTGTGTCAATGAAACTAATTGATAGCAAATACTGACTTTTGACATCACCTGCCCAGTATTTTTTTTCTAATAATAATGAGCATCTTTTTACTAAGAATAGGTGGGGGAATGAATTATTGCTGCAGCCTCATTCACTTCAGTTATTATTTAAACCATAAAATATTATGGAAATTCACTCTCTTTTACTTTACCTCTTATGTAATGGTCTTTCTCTGCATTTTGGGAAGAAAATTCAATGTTTTTAGGTACAGAAAAGCACTAGCTCTTCCATTCTTATTCTCAGTAGATGTTTCTTTTGCTGAAGTGATTAGCTAAAAGAATCCCGTAAAAGATTAATCATTGTTAAAGAAGAAACAAGGTGAGCGGGGGGGGAGTGCCAGGTACAAAGTTAGAAGGAATTCATTTATAATAGTCAAAAATGCCAGTACTGAATTTGTCTAATTTTGTCATTGCCATACTATTTTAGTTAATCAATAATACCAAAAATACTGTAAAGACAATTTTGTAGTCTTTACAGTATCATGCTAGTATGGTTGGTTATATAACAAGCAGCACTAGATAGTGCTTAGATGTCAGAAGATCTTGGTTCTGTTGGACTCCAACACTAACTCCCTGTGTGATCTGAGGCAAGTTTACTTAACCTACACCACTTTAAATGTAGTCATCAGTTCTATTGTCAGCAGTAAAATGATTTGTACAGTGTGTGTTTTATATAATGCTATAGGTCCAAAACACTCAGACACTTTTTCTTGTGCAGAATGTAGCAGCCCTCACATATTTTCATCTCTATTAGGTCCCTGAAACTTTGAGTTCTGAAAAGTTTTATGCTTTAATCTCATTGGCTATGTCTACACTATGGGCTTAGGTTGACTTAAAGCCCCTAAAGTCAATCTAAATTAAGCCCAGTCTATATTTAGAAATTATTAAATTGACTTAAACAATTGCTTAAGTCAACTTAATAACTCCTGCCCTGGAAGTCAACTTAAGCATTTAAGTCGACTTCACAGGGCAGGGCCCGCCCCGTCCCCACCCCTGGCATGGTGAGCAGCCACTGGGGGCCTGATCTGGCTCCTGCCCTCTGGCAAGGAGCTTGAGGGCTGGGGGAGCTGGCATCACCCCTGGCCGCTTGCAGGGGGCCAGGGAGAGGGGGAGCTGGAATCACCCCTGGCCAGTGTGGGGAGCCCTGACTCCCTGTGCCGGCCAGGAGTGATGCTAGCTCCCCCTGCCCCTGGCCACCTGCAAGCAGCCAGGGGTGATGCTGGCTCCCTGCACCCCTGGCCAGTCCCAAGCAGCTAGGGGAGATGTCAGCTCCCACAACCCCTGGCCGCTTGCAAGTGGCCAGGGGCGATCCTGCCCCTCCAACCCATGGGGGAGATGCTGGCTTCCCTGACTCCTGGCCACTATCACCCTGACATGGCTCCCACCCCCTCTTTACTGGCAGTGGGGGCTTGGAGCCAGCTCCTGCCAACCGTGACAAGTGACTGGTGCCAAATTTGCCGCCTGGTCACTTATCAGGGCAGGCGGCTCTGCAACCTGGTCAATTTCACAGAAGTGAAATTAACCAAGCTGCAGAGTCCAGCCAACTGGTTAATTTGACTTCCAGGGCCCCACAGTGTAGCCATAGTGTCAGTGATACATAATCCTCACTGGCTTCCAATTTATTGTTGGGTGCGGTTTAATCTGTTGTCCCTGAGCCTATTTTTTACCTGTGGTTTAGGTCCTGCTTTCTTTAGAAACAAAAGTTTTGTTTAGTCTAGCACTTTTGTTGGCTGACTGATATGAGTAATACAGACAGAAATGCCAGCATGGACAGCCCTATTTTGGTGGAAGAGACTCTCCAACTGACATAGCTGCTGCTGCTTAATGAAGGTGGCTTATTTATATTGAAGAGAGATCTCTTTTCTGTTGGCACAGAGCAACTACATGGGAAATCTTGCAGCATCACAGCTGCATTCGTACAGCTGTGCCACTGTGAGGTCTCTAGTGTACACATGGCCTAATTCCTTGCTCATGTCCTTTCATAGTATCAGATCAGCTGAAGATGTATTGCCAATAGACCTTCAATTTGAAAGGTCTGGGAGCTAGCATTCAAGGCATTCTCAATGAGCAGTAAGCTCAAACTTTCTTAGACTCAAAGATTTTAGAAGAGACCCTCAAGATCATAGTCATTGACCTATTGTTGTTTTTTCTTCCATTTAGTTAAAATTGAAATAGCTCATGATCACTCAAACAAAAGCTTCCTCCAAAGCCAGCTATTCTAAGAGGTCCTTGCTACTTACCAATAATAAGGCCATGTCTATAGTTATGGTGGCTAAGTCACCACCATCAGATAAATTTTTTGAGGTTGACTGAGTGGTCAGTAAAGACACACTCAACCAATCTGGAAATTGACTTAATAAACCATCGCCACAAGCACTGCATCAGTAGGAACACATTTGATATTGGCACAGGTCAGTGAAGACTGTGCTAAAGGGAAGTTAGGAAGTCAACGGGAGATACACAAACTACTCTGTGTAGCTTGTGTAAAGCCCAATGACTGTCACCATATTTTGTAAACAGTGTAGACTAGACCTCAATCTAAAAATGTCATCACATCTTGTCAGTTTGATGACTCTTTTCTGAAAGGATCTGTCATCTGCCAAATCCAGAAATATCTGGACCCCTAACGTTAGTAAGAGCACATTTCTTCCAATCGGTATCTTGGAAATTAATGTCTCTCAGAATCACACAACATCCATTGCTATTTATTTCCTTAAAAATATCTGAGACGTCTCTATCCAAATCCATACTGGATCCTGTGGGTCTGCAACTGATGCCCACAACACTATCTTTAGGAAGCCTCTACTAATTTCCTTCCACAAAGTGATTGGTGACCCAAAACAATTTTTTTTGTTTTATTTCATCACTTTTAATTCCTTTACCATTTTAACTTGCAATTAATATGCAATGCTGCTCCACAGCCTTTACCTTTATTTCTGTCTTCCCTGAACAGTAGATATGCTTTAATGGCTGCACTCCAATCATGGCTATGTTATACCATGCTTTTTATCCCTATAATATCTGATTTCACTTCCTGCACCAGTAGTTCTAGTTCTTTCATTTTGTTACCCAGGTCCCTTGAATTGTTGTACAAACATCTTAGTTGTTTCTGCTTGGCTTTGCCCAGATTCCTTTCCTGAAAAGGTATAGTCATTCTACTCCCAGTGCTGCCAACCTGACTATTCATGCCTGATGTCCATTGTTTCCTCTTGGATGCTTAAAAAATAATCCAAATTTTATTGATCTTCAGGGCATGTTGTAAAGGTTTGAGAGAGAGAGAGAGAGAGAGAGAGAGAGTAATCTAGACTTTTCTGAGATGATGGCACAGTGAGGATGCCTTAGTTTTGGAGAGTTACACTGTGTACATTTTATTTTAAATAAATGTGTCTTTAAAAGGCCATGTACCTAGAAAGCAAGATAAACTTTTTATAAATATACATATTAACATAAACTTCCCTGTAATTCAGTTTCTCTTTAGTAAAATATGGATAATACTTGCTCACTTTGTGATATATGATGAAACATGTAAATTAGCATTCTATTAACTAATATTTCCCTACCTTTTATACTTGCCACAACTGTTTTACAGCTACTCATATGGAAAAGTCTTTGATATCTACCAGACGAAATTCACTCTAACATTATATTGCTGTCCTTTTCAGCAGTTATGGAGATATTTTCTTAAAATAACTTGCCATTTGCTTTCAAACACAGTGTTTGTTTGGAGTACACTTAGACTAATAGTGCACAATTTTTGGTCTCAATGGGGTTGCGGGTTTTTTGGACATCATGAGAAGGAGTCTTGTGATAAAATGACAATATCATCTATTTTCAGGTAGAGGCTCAAGGCAACACTTTAAGGTCCTTTAGACACTGAGCATCATTACTGGTAGATAAAGCTTATTCAAGTGAATCTTATTACAGTTTAACCTAGTATAACACTTTAATTCTTGTTACGCTAAATAAGAATTTAATCAGTTTAATCAACCAAGTTGTTTTATTGTGATGAGAATACACCTTAGCAGGCAATCACAAAGCCAGGCTCTTTTATGCTTCCTTTCATGCACAGGGTTTGGATGCAATGGGACAGCTTATGAAAAGGGGAGGGAGGAGGGGACTTAAGGAGCTGAAGTACAGAATACAAGAGCTAAATGAGATTATTCTGTTTGAATCATACCTCACCATTCTCCCACAGTTGCCTGTTACAATGGCTTTCTCTTCCATTAGAAATTTCTGAGGCACCGAATTAGTAATACATACAAATACGAAGTGGAATTGTTCTTAGAGGCACACTAAAAATTCCTGCCTTTCAATATTTCCCTGATAATTTTTCCTATCAACTAGAACAAAACAAGAAATGCTAGTTTACTGAATAATATGCCCCGCCTGCTTGTGATTCATTCATGAAGCAATTTCTTGGTAGATATGCTGAACAATTAAAAAAACATGTAGCAATTAAGTTTAATTCTATGTCTGGTAACTCCTGTTCCTGTTCAAAATGGAGTTATGGCTAGAATTAAGCTCAATACAATCAGCACAGATTCATGAAAGAAAATGGAATGTCTCAACATGAAACTAAAGACTAAAAGTGATACAATGACCTCTTTTCTTTGCAGCCAATCCTTTATATTCAACTAGCTGATACACTGTTACTGTATAATTCAAACAGCAGTGTACCATGCAGGAAGCCTATAATGAACTTCATATGTTTTTATGTCAAGATGAAATCATCCACATACACACGTCATTTCTGTGCAAGCACAGATAACATAGACTCCCCTACTTGACTGTTTGGTGCATTCTGGGGATTGATTAGTCAACTTACAGTATTTTCATGCTCTGAAAAAGATGCCTCACTTTTTTTTCTCCAATTAGATTCCTAACTCTTAGTAAAATGCAAGCAACAAGGTGACCTCAGCCACATCTGCCTCTGGCTGCCATTTTGAAAAGCCCTTTCACAACATGCAGACAAAGAAACCAGAAGCCTGAGATGGCAAAAACAAAAGAAACTGCAATGTCTCCATGCTTCTGGCAGCAGTGCTTTGCAAGTAGATGCTGGCAACATGCCCTCTGCTCTGTGAGAATGGCAGCAGGCCATGCTGAAACTGTATGTGCTGCTGACAAACTTACTGCAGGGCAGACAAATGATTTTCTGGTACTTGTTTCCAACTTCTGAATTCTCTCAGTTGTGCTGTCTCTTTTTTGGTGCAGGCTGTCACGTTGTGCTTTGGTGCTGAGAGTCCTGTTCCAAGACAGATACTGCTCTGACTATCTATTCTGATAGAGCATTAGGGAACAGTCTATCTGAAGTGAGAGTGGTCCCCATCAAGATAAAGCTAGCACTACTTGCACAGCCAGCAAAAGTTGAAAGATAAGATCCTGCCCTATGAACAGGACAAGCTGTGCCTGAGCACAGATGAGTGTGTTTCCCATGCTCTCAGTGATTATGCAGCCTAAAAGGCCTGTGGGAATAAAAAGAAAAAGTCTACAACTGACGCCCTCAAACTGAGGGTGGATAAGATTGCACACTTGACCTTCAAAGATCTGTAATACAGCTCTGCCTTTCCACTGATCCTGTTATCATCTTCTTTGTAACTTAGATTTTGTTCTGTTGGTCAACCCTCATGTGACTATATTAGGTAATGTTATTTAGAACACATGGTGTCTGCTCTTGCACACCAAGTCATGGGAAAATGAATTATGATCTCAAGTAGCTAAACATGATCAAGACAGCACAAATACTTTCTGAGGGCTAGTTTGCTCCAGGACACCACAAGAGATGCTCTACTTTAAGATGCTGACTTAAGTAACAAGTTTCTCTTCAGAATGCAAGGAATCAAACTGGGGGGGAGACCCTTCTTAAGCATATAAATATCATATACTTCAATCAATTGTCTGCGAATAAAAATGTGCAAAGGACATATACTTAATGCTGATTTAAAAAAATTCCTTGGATTTCTCCTCTTAACTATCCAAAAGAAACCCTAGTGACAAAATACTTATGTACTATTAAATAACCCAAACATAGTTCTGTGTTGTTATAACTTTGCTTTGCACAGCTATAGCACATCTCATCCAAGCTTTTTAATTTCCCAAAGGGGCAGCTGTGTTATTCTAGTGTAACAAAACAAACAAGGGGTCCTGTGGCACTTAAAAAACTAAAAAAAATGTTTATTGCATGCGCTTTTGTGGGAGAAAACTTGTACTTTGTGAGATGATTTGAAGATGGGGGAACTTACAGTAAGTAAGCATTTTAATGTGTTTCAAAGACAGAAAAAAAATAACTGTAGCAAAAGGTCAGGGATTGTTGCATTTAAAAGAAATAAAAAACAAAGAAGATTCTCAAGGGCTAGTGAAATATATAAGTTATAGATTAATCTGATCACTATTAAAATGCAACCACCCAAAGGTGGAATACATCAGCTTTCTAACACTGCTCAGTAGTTTAGATTCAGACTTGAAAAATAGTATATCCAGCAGCAGTTGTAAGAGGGAGTGTAGCTAGGTACAATGTAAATTACTGGACTTGGAATGTGATCAGAAGTCTTCTCCTAATATCTCAGGATCTCCATTTTACATTTTGGCTAAAAGATAATTCCAGAAATGTAAAGCCCCATCATACCTGTAACCGGGCACTGTGGCCTCCCTCAGACCCAGGGCTGGAGGAAAGGCCTGAACGCCCCCCCTGCTTGGTCTGGGGACCTGCAGGCCCTAGACCCCAGAAGTGGAAGGGCAGGGCCAAGCCAGGAAGTATAAAAACCCCAGCTAGCAGCTCAGTAGGGGCTGAGCTGCTGAGGGAGAAGGATGTGTCTCCAGGGAGGCTGCCAGCAGGAAAAAGCCCGACCCAGGTCAGGCGGCAAACTTGAGCCCCCCCAGTAAAACAACCCTATGGCCCACCCAGTCTCCTTGAACCTAGTGACTGGGAGGGGAATCCCAAGGCTGCCAACTGCGGAGGACACCCCAGGACCCATCAGGGCCCAAACCAGCTGCCCAGTGAGGAGGTCAACACCCGCCTAGAAGAAGAGATGGAGGTAGACCCCTACACTCCCTGTGAGCTGGAGGAGCTTCCCGCTGGCAGAGGAGGAGCCAACGGTGATGTACGGGTCTTGTGACCAAGAGGAGCTACCCCTTACTGATGGCCCAAAGGAGTTCCTGGAGCTACTGTCCATGGATTCTGAGGGTTCCATGGGGATTCCCCAACCCATCTACAAAAGTGACCCCAAGCACGCTACCATCAGTGGACATAGGTACTCAGGCTGTGGTGGGAGGAAGTAGCCCAGGAAAAGCAAAGTTCCAAACACTGGCTGATGTCAGCATGTTTTGGCTGCTGCCCCACTGGTGGACTCCTCTGCCACTGGGCAGGGCTCTGGGCTGGGACGCAGTGGAGCGGATGGGCCCACGTCCCCCTTCTCAACCCATTTCCTTTGCTAAAGACCCTGAGTGATCCCTACCCACTAAAGCTACCTATAGATTTTGGGACCGCCTGCCCTGCCTGGGAGCTGGTGGCTGGAGTCGTTGGGACTGCCCACCCTGTCTGGAGGTCAGGGGCTGGAGATGTTGGGACTGCCCACCCCAGCTGGGGGCCAGGGCTAGAGAGTTTGGGACTGCACACCCTGCCTGGGGGTCGGGGTTATAACAGGTGCTTAGGTGCCAGAAAGGGCACCAACCAAGGGTAATTTCCCCCTGAGTGGCAGTAGGAGGCTTGCTACCAACCCACGGGAGACTCCAACTGCTTACAGTACCATTTGAGAGCATTGATTAAATTCTGACTCTGAGGCAATAAGAGCACCTACTAAATCACCAATACTTTTGTGGAGTAACAGAAATCTCCTGTTCAAATGCTGACCTGGCTTCATCTAGCTTCTGTCAAGAACCCTAATCCAATCACAGCACCTGATGAAACCTGTCCCATCATTTCAGACATTCCCTAATTTCAGCACCATGGCCACCTCCTAACCATCTTTCCCAGTTTACATTCTATTTAAAAGTTTAACACACACCACTGTTCTAACCATTCAAGGGAAATTGAACCTTGACTGAAATAGATACTTCATACTACAACCAGGGAGAAGGAAATTTCAGTGCAAAATCTTTAATTAAATGTATGATTAAGCAGGCATGGTTACACTAAAGAAAGGTGGGAGGGAGGAGAAGCGTTTAAAAAGAATTAAACAGCAGCCTAGTGCTCCAAAACTGTAGTATTACTGTCATGTAGCAGCAGCAGTATTCATATGCGAAAAACCTCAGATTTCTGCTATAGGGCCCAGTTGCTATAGAAACTTACAACTGGGATCTAAATAAAGTAATTTCTATGCTAGTGTTGGTGTGTATAACTTCAGCACCTGATGCTAAACAAATTGTGCTCAATAAACAAATTTTAACTTTAAAGGCCTGCAGTGAGTTCACAATGGTTTCCATTCAACTGATTAATCTCAGTTGATCTTGGCTTAGTATGCAAGAGCATGAGAATTCATAGGAAGGATGGGGGGAGACTATTCAAGGCCAATATCCCTGATCCTTGTTGTCTTTCTTATCTGATTTCCTGCTTCATCCTTACACCTCTTTATCCTCTCCTAACTTTTTATTTTGAAACTATCTAGTTTACTCTTCAGCTCATTGGTGATCTTGACATCTCTGATCCTCTTTAGGCAAATCAATTTTATGTTAAACCCCAGTCTCTGCTCCCCACCCCATTCAGATAACATTAAGCAACTGACTTCAAATAAGCAACATCAGAAGTCTTGCTGGCATTGAATGGCAAATGCTGCTTCTTATATCCATAAAGGAGCACAGAGACTTGGTCACAGGGGATTGAGATTGCAAGGACTGTTCATCACATAAACGCTGCAGAAAACAAGGGTCTTGTGCTATTGTGCATACTCTGTGGAGCAGGACAAGGGCAAAGCTAGTGGGGAGATGGTCAAACCTCTCCACCCTGGAAAGTAATGTAAGATGCCTTTTAAAAAGTACTGAGTAGTAGTATTGCTATGAAATCTGTGCAAGAGGCTTTACTTACTTGGCAATTTTGTATTTCCTATTTGTATTACCATAGCACCTAGCAGCTCTTCTCAAAGATCAGGACCACGTTGTGACAGACTCAGTGCTAACACAGGACAAACAAATAGCTCCTGCAGTAGAAGTCTCACATCTAAGTACAAGACAAAGGACAACATATGGGTATACACTGATGAGCGCTTGCAAATAAACAGTGAAACAGTGCTGATCAACATGGGTCTCTGCACACTATAGCCTAATAAATGTTAAGGTTTTCATATGTATCATGGCAAAGGTGGATTTTAAGGAGAATTTTGAAGGTCAATAATGAGGAAGGTATGCAGATCTTTATAGGAGCCCCTTACATTCTTTGATGGAGCACAGGAGTCCTCATGAAGATGCTGAAAATGAATCAAGTGGGCAGGGGAGGATGATCAAAGGTGGGCATCAATAACTCTGTAATGAATGAGAAAGTCTAGGCAGGGTGGGGATTGATTATACATGGTCTCAAAAGTGAATACAGAAGTGTCTGTCTTAAGAGAACATCTAAAATAGCAAAGGCAGCAACTACAAGTCTGGCAGATAGCTGCTTAAAGTGAATTTTGATAGTCCTATGAGTGGTCATTTAGAACAAGTTTCACTGTATTATTTATGGCTTCATTGCTATTAAGTAAGTTGTTTAGAAATCTCTTCACAATATAGGCACACTGAAAAGAGATATAGTTATAGATGGAATTAACAGAGCCTTAATTTGCAGATTTTTATGGGTTTGTCCCATTATCCCCATTACACTTTCAAAGTTCCCAAATCGCTTCAAGTAATATATGCATGTGTTAATCACTTAAACCACCAGTGAGGCAGCACTGCTGGAAAAAAACTGGGAAGAAATTAACACAACTTTGGCTAGGGAAAATCCTTATTCCCACCACAAGTGAAGGTGAACATCTTAGAAAAAAATCCATAACTCAAACTAAAAGATTGGGGAACATGCCTTGGGATCATTACAAGGACAATCACAACTCCTCTCTGGAACACAGGGCAAAAATTAATGGTGAGGTCAGCTCCACAGAAATTGTTGGTGAAATTACCAGAGGAAACTGGCTGGAATTCCAAACAAGTGGATAGCCTAAGTGTTGGAGAAAAAGCATTGCTGCTATGCTGGCACTCACAATTTATTGTCTTACAGTAGAACCCAGCAACTGCTGGCACACTAGTCTTGAGGGAGGCTCCAGTGGCAGACTGAAGCAAGAGTAAATCCTGGACTTGACTTATTGGCAAAACCAGCTAAAACCAGTGAAAACCAGCTAAGAATGCATCTGGTTTAGCAAGTAGATTGGATCTTCACAATATTTTTATATGCTAGCCTAAGACCAAAAGTGGCAACTGGCAGAGTGGCTCAGTCCAGGTGGCCAGTCAATCATTGCTCACTAGCGGACTTTGGCACTCAGGACAAACAGCTGCAGAACAGAATCAGTTCAATAGCTGACTGAGCAGTGCCAGGCTACAAGCCTCCAGCCAAGTGAGAGGGAGGGCAGCAGGCTCCCATCCACATCATGGAGTACTGTCTAGTGGTGTTACTTGAAGAAACACAGCAAGTGAGTGATTGAGCAAATTTGGTCAGTAAACATTAGAGTTCAACTGGTGCATTTTCTGTTTGGAACCGGAGGGATCTGGTCATGGACCTATCGTGTTTTCACCTAAGCAGAAATACCAAATACTTCAGTGCTTTGCTGAACAGGCACCTCACACAGGAGGCTGATTCAGAATGCCCTGGGACTGCAGGCTACTCAGTGAGGAGGGATGCAATGCCATCTACTTATTCCCTCTAGTGATGGGCTTGCACTGATAGAATTAAGGGAAAAGGATTTAAGAGGCAGGTTAAATGTAGCTAGTTCCCAAGTACAAGTAAACTGAAAATGGAGGAGTGTGTGTTAGCTTGTCTGGTTGGAACCTGATACAGAAACATGTCATTAAGTCCTCAAGAAAACTTTCAGTGTCTCTTGCTTACTGAACCATAATTTGGGAAAATTGTTTCAATTCAACGCCTGTACTCAATTCTGATGTCTTAGTTTTTGCAATATATAGTCTACATTGTACAGGTTCCAATGCGAGTTAGATAGGCACTTAACTGCAATGATACCATTCATTACAGAGATATGCTTAACTGTTCTCACATAAATGTTACTCATTTTCCACCCGTGCATTGGAGAGCTAACATTATATTGAATAGTTTGTAGCTGATGTCACAATTATAACTTGTTTGGCACTTTTTTCTTTCTGTCTTAACCATAAAATGATTGCATAAAATGATGGAATCACAGAAATGCAAGAGTGGATGATATTTTGAGAGGTCATCTAATCTTTACTACCTGCCTTTCCTCTCCCTGCACTGAGGCAGGACTAACTAAACTGAGGCTGATACGGTCTACACTGTGCTTAAAAAGCTCCCGTGAAAAGGATTCCCCAACAACACTAGGACATTCCTGTTCCAATGTTTAGCACTATCTAACCTAAATCTCTCTTCCTGCAGCTTAAGTCTATTGCTTCTTGTTCTACCTTCACTGGACATCAAGAACAATTGATCATCATCCTCTTTGTAACATCCCTTAATATATTTGAAGACTGTTGTCAGGTTCCCCCTCAATCATCTCAAAACGTCCACTGTTTTTCACTTCTGCTTAAAGATCAGATTTCCTAACCTTTTATCATGTTTGTTTCTCTGCTCGAACTCTCCAGTTTGTTGCACCCAGAATTGGACGTTGTATTCTAGGTGACACCTCACCAGGAATCTCGAAACTATGTATGCTCCAAATGACTGTGTTTAGCGAATACTTCACAACATGCAAAAACTAGTTACATAGTCACATGACTTTTCTGATGGCTTGTAAAGCATAGAACACACTGAGTGCTACTAGATGGCTCACAAACTATATAAAAGGGTGCTATCCATTGCCTTTATACTGCAGCTGCTGACAAATAGACACAAAGGCTTAATCCCAAACTCAGTGTGTTGGGTGGATTTACCTAAGAACTCTGCCTCTTCCTACACATTTGTGAACCTTGCATGGCTTGTCATGCCAATAAAGTCTTATTGAATGGAAACAGTCTTCAATTTATGCCTTTGACTAAACTTATGGAAATTCATTGTTTTTCATGTCATTACAGAAGTGAAAGTCAAGAGAATTTCTTGAAGAATACTAGAGGAAATGTTTTAGAAGAAATAGAATCCAGGCCAAATCTTTCCAAATTTATCTGAGCTCTGTCTCTCCCCCTACCCCCAAATATTAGCCATTGTTTGGCTGCCATGCCAGTCAACTGCCTGTGCAAAGCTTTTATCTGCAGCAGGGGTGAATAAACATTTTGGCCTGAGGTTTACATCTGCATTAGAATATGCATGTTGGCCCATATCATGGGAGAGGGACCAGTTGCCATGCTCTGGCCAGAGTGCTGCTGGGTCCAAATGGTGGGATGGGGAGAAAGAGGTAACGGTGGCATGGAGCAGTCAGCATAGCACTGTTGGGCCCACATGTTGGGAGAGGGGTGGCTGCTACATTCCAGCTAGGGCATCACCTCTGGAGCCACATTATGGGAGAAGGGTGTGGGAGGGTAAAGAGGCTACTGTGCTCTGTCCAGGCCCTGTGGAAGCCCCTGATGAAAGGCTTCTGTGGTCTGTACGCAACCCATGCACCTGTTCAGGAGGCATTTCATTTTTCCACCTAAGCAATATGAGTCATTTCACTGCAAATATTACTCTGAAGAACCAAGCTTTCCATGAACTGGAGATTTTTCTAACATGATAAGCTATATCCCACCACAGTCCTGGAAAATAATTTTTTAAAGTTGTATGTCTTAGTGTATTAATCTTCCTGTGTACTTCTAGTAAAAAATCCTAACACCTGAAGCCCGTGTAGCTCCAGAAGACTTACATTTCCAGCAGCTATCTTTTGGCAAGACCCATAGTGGCTCAGTGTAAAAGAAATTTTTTTTTCTACTTAATTACCCTTACCTGCTGATCAGTGGTGTGGATTTTTATTTATTTATATATTTATTTGCAAGGTACTTCCAATTTGGCTATGATTCAAGGATATACATAACTCTTGGTTCTGGGCGTCACATAGTAATTTTGAGAATCTCTGATTAATGCTTGGTAGATGGAAACCAATATGCCTCTCACCATTTCCCTCCTTTCTTTTCCCTCTCTTTTCATTCCTTTATTTTTTTGTTAATTTTGTCTTTGTAAATTTTTCCCCTTACGCTTTTGAAAAAGAAAAGTCAAGAAAGCGTATCCATCTCCTTCTCTCTTTTAGCTTTGTTAGATGTGTAGTGGTAGCCAGAGCAAAATGCAGTAAAAGAGTGTGTGTGTGTGTGTGTGTGTGTGTGTGTGTGTGTGTGTGTGTGTGTTTAAAGCAAACAGATATGAATGCACAGGGAGACAAGATGAATGAGGTAGTCTCCTTCATTGGGCCAACTGCTTGAAAGTTGGAAGGACTTATGGCAATTTAAAGATAGGCATTCACACAGCTTGATAAATGTTTATTTCTTCCTATACAGAACCCAGTGTAAGATGGCCCACTATCCATATATCCATAAATCCCAAGTTCCTCCATCTATATATAATTTCTCAGATCCATGCACACAATCTCCAGAAACTGAAGACAGTTGTTTGTAAAAACTGAACAAATGCAAGTAAAAGTAGGCAGAATTGTGAGAGAGAGAGAGAGAGAGAGAGAGACTAGAATGGATTACAACTAACACTCTTCTGTTGATAAAAGGTAATACCTCATCCACCTTTCTCTTTAATATCCTGGGACCAACATGACTACAATTGCACTGAACTTAGACAGCGAGGCAGCCCTGTTAAGTGAACTGGTGGCATTTTACTTAGTCATTTTGGTGTAAAAGGCCACATTAAAATGATAATCCATTCAATTCCTACTTTCTCCAACTACCTTGAGATTTTAAATTGTTTTTATGCTTTCCTTAAAAACTCTGCTGTGTAATATTACAATGGAATGACACTTAAAGATACCATGATGACAGATGTAGTAAAAGAACCTACTAGAGATGTAATCCATTCTATTCCATCTTTTAGAATTCTGCTGCCTTCTATGCTTGCATTTGTTCAGTTTTTACAAACAATTCTCTTCAGTTTCTGAAGATTGTGTATATGGCTCTGAAAAATTAAGATGTTTAGAACTGTCTTTCACTTCTGTTAAAGATGAACCAGATTTCACAACAATGAGTTGGAAATAGCAATATGCCAGGCATATGTATCTTACATGGGGTGATGGATAATAGTGTATCAAGATTTATCAAGCAGCTTGAATGCTGAAAGTTCTTCCCACTTTTCCTTGTGAGTCTTTTGCATTTCATTATAGTGTAACCTGGAGGGATTTTGAAGATATTGAAAAAGAAGCAGTTAGCTAGTATCTGTAATAACCCTTGGGGAGGAAGGGGTTAACACTCTGGTTAGTCAGTCCCAGGACAGCCAATAGGAATGAAGTGCAGGCTTTTGAATTGTAACAGCAGCCTGGCCTGGGCCTGTTTGGATGCAGCAGAGCTCCTGGAAGGATCAGGAGGAGGCCAGAGGAAGAATGCAGCAACATCCTTACCAGAGATAAGTTAAATTTGTTACTGACCAGGCGTGGGTAGAACAGGGAATGTTTACTTAGACGCGGTCAGGGTATTTTCTTTGTTTTTGGCTTGTTTTTTGGATTTCTCTGTGCTGAGCACATGTAACCCCCCCCCACTACCCTGTAACTACCTAAGTTAATTCCCAGAGAAGCACCTCTCTGTGTTTATTATCTGTTCTTTTTGATTAAAGATTTTACCGTTTAATAAGTTCTGGTTCTGTTCCTGGTAGGGCAAGAGGTTTGTGTGCACGTGCCTTAGACTGCACAGGCAGCTACTAGAGGGAACTCTGTTCCAGCTCCAGCTCATATTGCAGCTGGGGTCCAGTCACTTGCCTGAGAGAGGAATACAGAGGATCGCAAGTACCTCAGAGGGAGGAATTCCCAAGTGCGCCTTCCTGGGTCTCAAGAGGTTTTGTTTTGTTTTTTTTTTGCATTTGGGTGGTGGCAGCGATACCACTCCAAGGCCAGGAATTGGAGGCCTTGGAGACTTTTAAGAGCAGGCTTTAAGGCCAGTGGCTTTTCTGGCCTGTTGCGGGCCCCCACCTTCTGCACTCAGAGTGCTAGAGTGGGGAAAAAGCCTTGACAGTATCTTTTGAGGAAACACATCCTCATCTGTAAAATATGTCAGGATAATTGCTTCTTCCCACTATCAGCCTATATTTTGTAATTACAAATTATTCTACTGACCGAAAAATGAACCTCTCTGTTTCTCATCTCTTCTAAGAGATGGTCATCTGAGACTCTAAGAGCCAAGACATAATCTTGATCTCATGATTTTAATTATGTATGTTACATTTCTTGCTATAAACAAAATTACATACTCATGGAATCCTAAGAATTCAGGTCTCTATATGTTCCTTGATTAACGCATAGGAGTAAGAATGGAAAATATATGCAAAATTATGTCACACAGAGCAATGGAAAATACCAGTGTCCTAGAGTTCTCTCATTAGTTGCTCCTAATGTTCTATACCAGTGGAAAATTTAATATGCACCATATTATGTCATTTAATTTTCACATACAACTCATATTGACAGCAGTAGTAGTTGGACATAAGTATCTGAAGGCAGAATCCTACCCTATTTTTCTTGATACTATCAAGAAATTTTTCATACCATCTGGGAAGGGGAACATTTTTGCACTGTCACCAGAAAACATCTGAAAGGACATTGTGTCGAAGTACTCCTGAGTGACAGATGCTTTGACTATCATGGCTAGTGGACTCCTGGTAGTCTGAATCCCCAAATACTTTCAAGTACCTCCAGAAATCCAATGTACTGAATCCTATTCTCAGTGAAATGTGTAAATATGGAGTAACTCTCTAAAATCAGTGGAATTACACTAGATGTACATCAGTATAACTGACAGACAAGGTCAGAGCATTTGTTCTTTTGTCATTTTTTTTTAAGTCTCCTGACATTTGTACCCTATCAGAGTGCTATGTACACATTCTTTCTTTTCTTGATTTGCATCAGAACATACAATGGAAAATATTGTCTTCCTACGAGCATGATGTTTTTTCTAACTTGTTTTATAAAACAAATTCTGAGCAGGGTAGCCCATGAGCACACACATATACATCACTTTAAACGCTTCAGATTTGTTCCTGTGTACTAAAGCAACAACTAATTGAAGCTGATTGACTGTTGAATTGAAACCAGCTGAAAATAATGAAAGTGTGTGGCTATAGGCTGCAGCAGCCTTAGCTGTGTCACCTATGTGGTCACAAAGGGATTTTCACTCCTTTCTGGTAGCTTAGAAGAGTTTTCAGGGCTTTACCATAGAACTCCTTGAAAATTCCTATGTGGATGTGAATGAACTGTGCTGTTACTTTCATACACAAATGAAAGGTTTTTCATCCTGATTTGTAAAGCCCTCACAGTTCCCCTGAACTGAGAATTGGAGGTTTGCTTGGTGCCTTTTGAAAATTGGTTCACTATGACATATCTTCAGCTCAGAATTGTGAAATAATTGACAGGAGTTTCAGGAATACTAGAAAGGTCCGATGGCAATATATTACACGGACGATATGAGACTGCAACCCAGCTCTCCTGTTAAGATTGCTCATGATTAAGGTGATTATTTAATAGTTTATTTTTATAGCTATCAATATTGTTGCCATCCTAGAAAAAAGACCAAAATGTATCCAGCAAACGTGCATAGTGGCAGATAGGTTATGTAATTACAAAGAACGGGAGAAAAAACTATTCCATTAACATAAGTATTTCCTCATTGCCAGATTTAGGCACAAGCCAAGGCTTAGGGCCACACATTATGAGGGGCCTCTAAACATGTCTTTTATAATGTAATACACTTTTCTCTTATTTTTTTATGACATGGGGCCTCTGAATCTTGATGTAGCTTAGGACCTCAGCATGTCTTAATCCAGACCTTTATTTCCTGTTCCAGAGGGTTAGGTATGTTAGTCTAGTTCAGCAAAACAAACAAGGAATCCGGTGGCACTTTTAAAGACTAACAGATTTATTTATTGCATGTTTTTTGATGGGAGAAATCCCATATCATCAGATGCTTGAAGATGGAGAATTTACAGAATGGGAGGGAAAGAAACTCCAGCTTTAAGCATTTGATGCCCTGGGATTTTCTCCCACAAAATCTCATGTGATAAATAAATTTGTTAGTCTTTAAAAGTGCCACAGGACTCCTTGTTTGCTATATATTTCCTCTTTCCTTTCCAGTATTTTACTTTATTCATTCTTCCATTTTTCCCCACACTTCCTTCTTATTTTGTCTTTCCATATTTCCTTAACCTTCGTTTTCTTAGTTATCCTTTGCTGTGGTATGTCTGATTTATGGCCTGACCCCAAATGATGCAGTCGCAAGAACTATTCATCTTCCATTGGTCTGGACACTGCAACCTTACTCAGCTAAGTAACTCCATGAATGCTAGTTGATTATTGTCTTCAGATAAACTGTTTGTCTAAATAAGGGTTACTCAGATGAGTTAAGATTGCAGCTTCAAACAGATTTGTAGCTTCTGAACACCTTGTTAGACCAAATTGTTTGATTCTAAGGCCCTTAGGTCACAGACTCCTCATTTTTATTTGTCAAGTGCTGTTCACAACTTCGGTATTTTATGTCATAACATTTCATTTATTCCTGTTCTTTCAAATATCACTAAATCAAATCTAGACTGGTGAATTGTATTTAAATGTTAGCAATATTTTCAAAAGTGCCTGAGTGTCTTAGGAACTTAAGTCCCAATTTCAGAAGTGATTTAGGAACTTGGAACCTAAGTTTCATTGAAAATCAATGAGACTCAATGTGCCTAAGTCACTTTTGAAAATGGGACACAAGTTCCTAAATAACTTACGCACTTTTCAAGGTGTAACCCATACTACATTACCCTATCCCCCATAGTAATAGCTATTGTCTGTGGGATGCTTGTTACTTTCAGTCCTACTAAAATACTCAAGAGAAAGTGAGACTTAGTCTTCTCCGTCAAGAGAACATCTCTCTGGAGAGTAGTACTCCTCAACAAAGACCAAATCAGTGATATTTCTTTAAGGGTTCACTAAGAAGCAAACGTCTGTGCCGGGAAAACAATAATTTGGCTCCAGGGTGCTAGGAAAGTACACTGGGGCCAGCTGACATTGCTGAGAGTACTAACAATGCCAGTAATAATTTGGTGAAGTTAGCAGAAGGCAAGGGCATGCACTCTCCTCACCTACACACTAGGGGCCAAATCTAATGCTCATTAAAGTCAATGGCTTTTGGATTAGAGCTGGTTGAAATTTCATTGAAAAATTCTGTTTGAAAGAGAGAAATAGTTCACAGAAACATACTAGTTTCTTCAAAACATCCATAATTCCATTGGGAAAATGCAAGGCTTTTTTTTTTTTTGCTTATTTTTAACTTTCCAAAAAATAAATATTTTCCCACCCTTTAACTTTTTATTAATTTCCTGTGTAGTTTGTGACTAAGTTCTGTCACATTGCCAAATGGTGCTCCATGACTGGCTGAGTATACGTACACATATTTGGGTAGATGTAATTGGCTCAATTGGCCCTCATTACACAGACAGTGAATTGCTGCTGTGTTTGTGAGGAGATTTGGAGCTAACCTAGGATAGATCACATGACTGATGTCTTCTGGTGGGCTTCCCTGTAGAACAGCTGAGCTGTAACTTCTTTGCAAGCCTAATCTGTTAAGAGGTGGGAGCAGAACTTGGTGGTGCTGTTTGGTCACATGGCTGTGTGTAGCTCCTTGGCTGAGCTTTTTGATAAATGAGGCTCTGGGCAAGCTTTGCATGTTATGGAGCTTACTTTCTTTTAGTAAGATTCCCTATTGGGCTGACAGGCACATGCCACCCATTCCCTCCTCTAAACCCCAGCCTCAAATCTTTGAGCAGAGTGGTTTGGGAATGGACTTCTGGGCTGTGGTTTCTTCCACCGAACACTGTGGCTCCTTTGCTAGGCTTTTGATACATGCAGTGGAGTTTGGTTCCATGGGGTCACTGCAGTGCACATGCCCCCAAACTCCTCTGTGTGTCTCCTCCTGAGATATTTCAACAGGACACTGGACTGTGACTCCTGTCCCTGATAATGTGAGCAGTAACCTGAACATGCAACATATGACTTCTCTGCTATAACAGAAAAAGTGATCCCTGGAGGTGGAGCACAAACCTCTTCTTCTGCTGCCCCTTGTCTGCTGATTGGAATATAGCTGCCTCCCACACTCTTTCTTCACCTTCTCCACTAGCCTCTTCACTGCTACCTTTCCCTTCCATTCACTGTAGGTTTGTTTCTCTGTTTTGGTATGGTATGGACTTCCTTTGCATTAGATCTATCTATCTATCTATTTAAAAAAAGACTCTTATGGCACTTTTAAAGACTAACAAATTTATTTATCGCACGAGCTTTTGTGGGAGAAAATCCCACTTTATCAGATGCCTGAAGATGGCTCCATGATATTTTCTCTCATGAAAGCTCTTGCAATAAATACATTTTTAAGTCTTTAAAAGTGCCACAAGACTCCTTGCTTGTTTTGCTAAACTAGACTGAAACCACTGCTACTTTGGAATTTGTTTTTAAAGTAGGCCACCAGAAGACAGTGATCACTTCCTCTCTTCTCCTGCCCACTAGTGCACTGAGAAATAGGTTCAAAATAGCCACTTTTTGAACACCTTGTTCAAAAAAATGTTGCAATAGCAACATTTTGAGTTGAGTTCATGTTAAATTTTGTTTAGTTCAAACTGAAAATGACAAAAAAAGTCCCCCTGACAGTTAGTGATTTCTTAAATTGTTTGGAATTTTGTTTTGTGGAAAATCTTAACATTTCATTCCATTCCAGAATGAAAATGGGTGTCATTTTTTTTCTTGAAATTATTATTTTATTTGTTTATTCATTGTAGATAGCTACACTGGTGGGAATGCAGGTTACCCCTATTCAATATATGGTCAGAGGCACAAAAGCTTTTGTGCCTCATCAAGCTGTTGTTTGTTGTATGACTCAGAATTAGTAGTTGCACAGGGTGTGATTTCCCACCATACCAAGAATGACATCACTAACATTGATGCTCCTTTCAGCTTCCTCTCAAAAAACTCAAACTCAACTCCTTTTCCCAAAATGAAAAACCTGAATCAAACCAACCAATTATTAATCAATCAATCAATTAAAAAACCCACCACCAACAACAACCTAAGCTTTTCATTTTCTTTTATTTTCAAAAAGCGAGAAATGCCAAAAGCTCCATAAAGTTAATTGAGGGATTTGGCTACTGCTGTCAATTTTACATGGAAGATGCTCTGACACTATGGTGGTGTACTGCAGTATAAAACCCTAAGATAATATTACTTGTCTGGTGCTGGTTTGTATGGATATATTTGTCATGTTGACTAAGGATTTGTCATCATGTTGACTAAGGATTTGTTTTAGGATGCCTCTTGTTCTTTATATTGAAATGTGCAATATAGTGCAAGGTAGTCACTGTAATATAGTGGAATAACTTAAAGACCGTATAAGCTGATTTGTATGGCTTACCAGGGTGTCTGTTAAGTTTTACTTTTGCAGTTTGAGGTGTGAGGACAATTCAATTTATTGAAGCAACTATTTAAAGCATCTAATGGTGTAGTACATTTAACTCAATATGCTATTTGCTCTGTTCTTAATGAATCTTTGATTAGCTTGTATCCAATTCATGATCTCACCTCCATGTTTTACTATTCACAGAAAACAAAAAGAGGAAAAGTTTTATTTTAAAAGGTCAAAATGATAAACAAATTTAAAAGGGTCAATGCCCCTCAAATTGCAAACCAGTAACTGATCATGGAAAGAGCCCCTTGATCCTTATTTGCTGCCTCACATAAAGGTGTCGGTCGTTCTTAGGCTGTCCTGATCTTAACAAAGAAAGACAAGAGGTAACTTGTAATCAGGCTCTGGTGTTACAGACTCCTTTCCTTTCTAGCAGAGTCACTGGTGTGTCACAGTGTATATACAGCCCTTACAGAGCAATAGCACACAATCACTTCCCATGCTATGTGCACAGCAAAGTCAATTAGAACCAATGAGTCTCTTCTATACATTTAATTTGGTGAGGGCCTTTCTCCCCCTGACACCTCCCATATTCTGAGATGCACACACACTTTCGTGAAAAGCATAGTTTTACCATCAGAAAACTTTAGACTGCTGGTTGTAATGAACTGTAGCTTTGCTTTTTGCTGCAGTTTTGGAACCCTGTCCTGCAAACCATTTCTCACACTGCCCACTCCCATTGAAGTCAACAACAAGCCAAAAATTTTCAGGATTTGATCCACAGTGGAATATGTACATTTATTTTATTAAATAGATGTAAAGTTTATTCCAAGCAAGAATATCAAGTCCCATGGGTTTAACTGGCTTTGACAAATGTCCTTTTAACTTGTTTTGTTGAAATATGTTTTTTGTGCTATAAATGAATTCCATGCTGTTTTGAAGGTATAGTCCATTACAAATTGATGTCTTTCCATTAAGCTAAAGTTCTGTTATGCAAACAATAAAGCTGACTAGTTCTATATGCAGCTCTGTTTCACTCAGAACCATAAAAAAGCTCAGACCAATGAAATTAGGACTGAGGTAGCTCCTGGAATGCTGTGGAAATGTGTATGCCACAGACAGCTCTTTACTAGAAACACTATTTGTCCTGGGAATTTACTGTCTCTTGACATCAATCTAAGGATGGATTAATAAAAATAATGCACTGTTTTTAAAATTAGAAGGATTAAATTAAAAATAATTTTTGTGCAACTTCTCACACCGGCCTTGCAGTGTATTAGCCCAATTTAATACAATTTTCTTAGTCACAGCAGAGTGGCCTAGGTTAAAATGTAGTAGTTTTTTAGTGAGATGAGGCAGAAACCACTGTCTAACATACTTTCAAAGTAGAAGGCCTTGGTTTATACCTTCTCAAGTGGTCCCATGGAAAAGTTCCAGGTCATTGCCATGATTTCAGTGAGGCCTGGCAGTGGCACTGTGGTCTGTCCACACAATGCAACGTACATTGTTAAAACCTCAGTCGCTCCCTACATATTCTTTTGTCTTCTTCCCTCTTACTGTTTGTCATGCTCATATGTTTGTCTTGTCTAAAAATAGATTGTGGGCTTGCCTGGGCAACACTTCTCTGTGCGTTTGTACAATCTACAGTGCAATACAGCGCCTGGCCCCAATCTTGACAATTAAGCTCTACTGGATTATATTAATTAATTAAGTAAATAAATAATAATAATGATTAAGGCTTTCTTTCCACCCCCTACCCTCCACCCCCCAGCTACTCACAGTCACATTATTCGTCCTACTCCAGCTACTTGATGGCAACAGTAGGAATGAATGAATTACTATGAACACATGCCATGTGTGTGAGGATGACACCAGTGAGCATAAATACATTTGAGAGAAGAGGCCCCTCCATGAGCAGTGTCATCAACATGAGTGTCCTCATACAGGAATTAAGTGCATGATTTGGCAGCTAGCAGGACAAAAAAACAGGAGACAAAGCATGCGTGTTTGTCTAAGAGAAGGACGGAGGCTGTGGCTAACCATTCAGCAATAGTGGTGGAGCAAACAGTGTATCTTTGTCAACAGAGCAAATGTATCATTTGGAAGGAGCTGCTGTCTGCAGAAATAAATGTGCTGTTTTCTAAACAATACCAGTGAAAAGCTTGTTTTCTTCTTTTTTCCCTGTTCATTAAGATGTATTAACATAATCAAATTACTATAAGACTAACGTGTAACCTGGAGGCAGCTGTGCAACACCTGACAGGATGAATGTATGTGCTATTTGTCTAAAAGAGGGACAGTAAGACATAATCATGCTAACTCATCCAACACCTCTAAGCCCTGACAGCATAAATAATAGGATCTTTATCAATAGTGCAAATGTATCAAATGGCAGCTGTAGTGCATAGAAATGTGTGCTGGGCATTTATATGTTGCAAAGATGTTAGCAGTGAATCATTGTGAGCATGGATTTTCCCGGTCTGCTACCTACAGGTGCCCTCTCATAAATATGTCTGGTTTTCTGTGTGCTTTAGAGTTAGGATTTTTATCCCCTATATCTCCTAAATGTCAATTGTTGTCCATTTTACAAAATGATTCCATCTCCAAGAAGGGCTTCTAGTATTCCTCATAGTAGTTTTTCTATATTGTTTTCTTGGTTCTTGGCCCATGGTTTTCAGTCCCAGTGGCCTGGCTTTTTTGCCCTCTCTCATCAGAGCGGTGGCAAGTGGTGCAGAATGCTCACAGCAGCTGGAAATCTCTCAAGCGGGAATTCACATGAAACGTCCCAAAATCAGGAAGTGGCTTTGCTTTTAGTAATTCACATTTTAAGGACAGAAAAAAAAAAACATTAAGAAAAAAAAGCCACTCAGTTGTCTCCCATGAAACATAAGCTGGAACACAGGCCTAGAACAATCTTGAGATGATACACACTCTTGAGTCCAGCAGGCTCCCAGAGGATTTGGGAATCCAGTAAAACATCACCATCTCTCAATATGTATTATTACATGACATTTAAATTGTTCTTCTTTACATTTTTACCAAGTTTAGAACTGTGCTCATTCAAGATGATAGACTGGCATCCTTGGAGAATGACAAGTTCTTTTGTTTCCACCCAGAAAAGGTGCAGTAAAAACAGTCTTCTTCCATACTACCCTGCCAAATTCCTCAATGATGAACTGGGGAAAATGCCTTTTTAAAGGTGAGAGAGAAGCTCTGTTCCAGACTCCTGCTCTCTTTTCTGAGGATTGCCATGCTGGTTGTGATTTTGGTGGTTTGAACCTCTGGCCCACTAGGACTGTTACTGGGGCATTTCTACTCCTTATTTCTGCTGTCAAATGGTAGGACTTCTTCAGTGATGAAATCACTAGGTCATTTCAACTTGTTAGAGATGGCAACTTCCAGTTTCCCCACACAACATTTTTTTCTAGACAAAGTCAATGAAGTCAAAATTAAGAGGGAACTAGAGACAGGAATCAAAACAGGTAACTGTGATGGGAACATTATAGTTTTGTTATTCCCTCTTAAGTGATGTAGACCCAGTTAAATAATTTTTCCATTTCCGAGCAGCGGAGTGGGGGAGGGGAACTAGTAACTGATTTACCTCAAACCAAACCTGACACTTTTCAGAGTTTACAATGAATAAAAAAAAAATCATTTGGGGTCTGTTCCAGAGAGGGGATTTGAACCTTACCCTTGAGGTGAACATTCAAAAGGGAGTGGAAGACAACATCACCACCACCTCCTCTGGCCATTTTGTGAATGGCAGCAAATTTACAAATAGTTTTGGGTCAACTGAAACTGCATTTTTGATGGAATAATTGACTTGTCTAAAAAAAATTCATGCAGCTCTATTCTGGTGTTAATTTATAAGATTTTAGGAAAAGGGATCATATAGCCTTTCTGTACAGAGGGATGCTATTCAGGTGCCATTAAATATAACAAATATACTACCAATAAAAGAAAGGTGGAAATGTGTCTGGAAAAAGTAATAGCAGCAAATAGTAGATTCTTCCTTCATTAATAGGAAAAACAGATCCATATGGAGAGGATTTAAATGAGTTTCTAACAAATGTAAGTTTCAGGGAAGCAGCATTAGTTATCACAGAAACTCTCTACAGCACTATGAAAAGACACAGAACCGATATCTTTATAATGGTCCATAGTGTACACTAGTTGAGCAAGAACCAAAGGAGCCAGAGGCAAGAACAACTTCACAAAGAAAATGAGACAATTTAGAGAGAGATACCATCATCATTATTATAGTGTGGAATGCAAAAATGTTTAAACAATGTTATTGTTATTGCTCATCCTCTTGCCTATTCCCACAGTCACCAGAATGAGAAAGAGATCACTTGGAACTTGAAAGGAATTAAAAATTGGCTTTAAAATTAACATCTATGAAAAAAGCATTGGTGAAAACATAATGAAGGTCATGGAGTACAGGCTAATCACTGAATTAGGAAGTTTGGGTTACATTGTTGAAAGAGAATATTCAAAAATAGTAACTTGTCAGAATAAAAAAAAAAGAATTGTCAGTTTAATTGTGGATTGTCTAAATATTCTGTTAAGAGTACTTTGTGGAAAGAGATTTGAAAAGCAATGGAATTCTGCTTGTGGTGCAATAATACAGGTATTCTCCATTGAGCAATAACCTACTCAAAGGAACCATACTCCCATGTCAGGTCAGACATTGTAGTTGAGGGGTCATGTATTTTCACAAGGTGTGGTTCCCAAGGCTGTACATTGTGTGTGCCATCCTCCACTGCCAGAAAACTTCTGAGGCTAGCCTGTAAAATCCTGTGCTCCCTAGGAGCACTCAGGGTAGAGGGCAGAAACTTCAGACCCCATGAGATCAACAAAATTATACAATTGTGAACTTTTCATATCAATTGTAAACTTTCCTAACAGGGTTAGATAATTTCTTGCTTCCGCCCACCATCCTAGTTCATACGTTATTGGTTTCTATCATCCTCTTGTTTCTTTTCACCCAATATCACCCTTTTATTCCCTACTGCAGCCCTTCTAGCCTGTCAAGCTATATTCCTTCTCTTGCCTCTGTCTTATGCCCTTCTCACAAACATTCACTTCCTTCCCTGTCAGTTCCTTGCTTCCAGCCTGACCACCTCCATACAATAATTGTAGGCAGTTCAAAAATGATTAACAAACAAAGCTTTAAAAACACACATTAATGTGTGTACATAATGATCCCTCATCAACAACATAATCTTAACACAGCATTACTTTTATGTGTCCCTTGTTCTACCCCATGCTCCCTATTTGTTACCACTCAGAGTGTTGTTTAAGTTTTAATGTTAAGATTCTTGAAGCAGAGTTCTTGGATCTGATTTTTCACTCCTTTGCATTCTATAATCAGCCTGGGCAATCTGTATACCATTCTGACTTGGTAACATTTTACTTCCACTTTGCAGAGGGTATCAGTGACTACACACATGCAAAAGACTAGAGAAGTAGATCTCTTGTCTGTAAAGTTCCAGACATGGAGGGGTGTGTGCATATGTGTATGTGTGAGAGAGAGAGAGAGAGAGAGAGAGCAATGATTCATATGGAATAAATCACTTTGTGAGGTGATCCAATGAAAAGATTTCTTGGATTCCTCAGCCTTGTCAAGAATGGATAAGAAAGTCATGTTTAATGCAGCAAAATATGTCCTCTGGAAGTATTAGTGGAAAGTGGAGGGTAAGACTTCAGCAGTTCCAATTCAGGGCTGATGTGATTTTATAAGAAAAATGTGCTATCCCTGCCCTGTCATGCATATCTGTTAAATTTGGGAGGGCAATAAGAAGCTGAGAAATGAGGAGCTGGCTTTTTAAGTTTCTAGAGTCATTCATAAGTTGTGGACTAGTGGTTCATAAGGTTCAGACTGAACACAACAAGTAATAAAATTATTAGACCAGAAAACTCAGTGTGGAGTATGAAGAATCTTTTCTTTTTCTTTTCTTTCTTTTTCCTTTTTACAGCTGCAAAACTTTTTTTAATTCTGTTGAAGTTGGTAACTTTTTTTTTAATATTGTGATTGTAGCTTCTCTTTGATTGCAGGTCTTAAATTTTGAAGACTTACATGTGCACACATAAAGGACTAGAAAATAAAATGTTTTCAAAGAAAAGTTATGCTAAGATTTTGCAGATGTGCTCTCTGAAGGGTGTAACCTCTTATTTTTACTTACATAATAGCTGTTAAGGGTTTACTGTTGCATTGTGCCCTGTTAATGGATAGGAAGGAGCTTGTTTTTCCAACCCTTGGGAATATTCGTTAAACACTGTTTTCATCAAATGACTATTCTCTGCAAAACTGCTGGGGAAATAGGTGTTGTGAACTCACCAGCAGTTCATCTGTATAAGCAATTATGAAACAGTGTCTGTCTTTTCTTTTTGGCAGTCAGCAAATCCCTTCACATCATCCATTCACCTCTTGTTATTCCACTTCTGAATTTTCAGAGTGTATTTTTTCCTGACCCTGTTATGATGTTTCTGGGACACTCAGAGCTCTGAATCACCTTGTTGTCACCTGCTTCCACTGCAAGGGAGTCTTGCCTGTATTAACTGTAATGATCTTGAGGGTTCATTAAAGATGATACTACAGAATGAGTAAGGAATAGAACTGTAATCATACAGACAGGTGTGTACCTGGGAGCAGCCATGTTAAATCTTCTCTGGGGCACGTCTCCCAATTTATACAACAATGGCCCATGCTAGGGAGTCTCTAAATTCACAACCTTCTACAAGCATATCACTACATCTTCCCCCCTAAGGAAAAGAAGTGAACAGTTAGATACATATAAAAGCTAGCTAATAATACATGCACTAACATCTAACAACACATAACAGCTATCTTAAAAAAAAAAAAAACATGCAGAAGGACAGTCCATAAACCCAGAATCTGAACTACCTAGAGAGGAGAGGTTACTAGCACATCACTCTCAAGTGAGTCTTTACCACCCGCTTCCCTTACATATCCTAGCAAGTCTTTATGAGTCTTTCTGGGCATTTGATGACTCGATTAGATCTTCTCAGTACTGGTCCTTCATTCAGGTCTGAATTCTCTTGTTCCCTGATGGTTTCATTACCATGTGTTGAAGATATTGGATCAGTCAGGGGAGGCATGCCAGAATCTACCTCAACTGCCATGGTGTTGGAACTTTCTGGAATAAGTCGTAGATCCCATCGATTACGTCGAAATGTGTCCCCTTGATCTGTGTGGACCATGTAAGACCGTGGATGCAGCTGTTTTTTAATAGTACCTCTTTGTCCCCAGGTATTAGAAAAGTGATTCCTCAGGCACACTATATCACCTGGGTTAAGGGATGGAAGATCACGAGCCCTTCTATCAAAATAATATTTCTGCTTCCACTTCTGGTTTTCTTTCATCTTCCAAACATTAGCATTGTTCTTAGATTGCAGCAATTTATCAGTAATAGGTAAGTTAGATCTGATCCTTCTTCCCATTAACAGCTGAGCTGGAGAAAAGCCATTTTCCAGGGGTGTACGTCGGTAGACCAGCAATGCTGTATACAGATCACCTCCACTTTCAAAAGTCTTTTTCATCAGGTTCTTTACTGTCTGTATAGACCTTTCCACCAGTCCATTTGATTAGGGATAATTGGGACTGGAGGTTTCATGATGAAAATCACAATCTAAGGCAAACTGCCTGAATTCTGCACTTGAAAATTGTGGCCCATTGTCGCTGAAGACCTCATCAGGAATTCCATGTCTGGAGAAAATTCCTTTCATGCCAGTGATCACTGAATTACTATTAGTACTGTTCAGTGTGCAAATTTCTGGATCTAAAGAGTAATAATCAGTGACTATTAAATAATCCTTGGAACGCCAGGTAAATAAATCCACACCTACCTTCTCATAAGGTCTCTGTGGAACAGGATGGGGTCTCAGTGTCTCTGCCTGTTGGCATGGCCTGTATTTCAAACATGAAAAGCAGTTTTTTACCACATTGATAATGTCGTGATTGATCCACAGCCAATACATGACCTCTCGTGCTCGTTCTTTGTGCTTCTCAATTCCTAAGTGACCTTCATGAATCTTCTGTAACATTTCTTTTCGGAGGCTCTGTGGTATCACAACCTTACCACCTTTGAAAATCACCCCATCTACCACAGTCAGTTCATGCCTGCAGTTCCAATAGTCTCTTATACTTAGAGAGCAACTGCTTATTATTTCAGGCCATCCTTTAATTATCACCTCTTTGAGGAGTCCCAATAATTCATCTTTCTCAGGCTCTTCTCTTATGCGTTGCAGTCTTCTGTTAGTTATGGGATTTGCGCTCACAATCATATCTACATAGGCTTGCACTTCTGTTTCCAGTGTCTTCTCAGATACCATGGGTGCTACTGCTCTGGAAAGTGCATCTGCAGTGAACATAAATTTGCCTGGTGTGTAGGTCACCAATAAATTGTATTTCTTCAATTTGATCATCATTCTTTGAATCCTTAAAGTACAGTCATTTAGTGGTTTGTTAAATAATGCAATCAAGGGCTTGTGATCTGTTTCAACTTCCACTCTCTGTCCATAAATATACTGATTGAATCTCTCACAGGCAAACAAGATTCCTAAAAGCTCCTTCTCAATCTGTGCATATCTAGTATCTGCATCAGTCAGTGATTTGGATGCATATGCCACAGGTTGCCAGCAATATTCATGTTTTTGTAAAATCACGGCACCCAACCCCGACTGTGATGCATCCGCTGAAATTTTAATGGGCTTCTCTGGAGCAAAAAATTTCAATACTGGTTCCTGTATCAAGTCTTGTTTTAAACTTCTCCATGATTCCTCCTGTGCAGCATCCCAGCACCATTCATTTTTGTCCTGTAGGAGTTGTCTCAATGGTGCCGACTTGGCAGAAAGATTGGGTATGAATTTTCTAAGATAGTTAACCATTCCCAAGAACCGTTGGACATCTTTCTTTGACTGGGGATGTGGCATCATTTCAATGGCTGAAATCTTCCTCTTATCCAGTTTTACACCTTCATGAGAAACAATGTCCCCTATAAAAGTCAGTTCTCTAACTCCTAACACACATTTGTCCTTATTTAGTTTGAGGTTTGCGGCTCTAGTTGCATCTAACACTTGCCGAAGCCGACGATCTTGCTCCTCTTTTGTAGAGCCCCAGATAATGATGTCATCTATGGAGGTGTCCACACCGCTAATATGTTCATAGATCATGTGTACAGTTTTGTGATACACCTCTGGTGCTGAAGCTATGCCGAAGGGTAAGCATAAAAATCTATATCTTCCGAAAGGAGTATTAAATGTGCATAATTTCGAGCTTTCCTCTGTTAATTTTAGCTGCCAAAATCCAGAGGATGCATCCAATTTACTGAAGTATTGAGCATTTGCAAACTGAGCCATAATCTCTTCTCTAATTGGTAGTTTGAAATGTTCTCTTTGTATAGCTTTGTTGAGATCTCTGGGATCTAAGCATATGCGTAGCTGGCCATTACTTTTTTGCACTATAACTAGGGAGCTCACCCATTCCGTTGGCTCCTCTATTTTTTGTATTACTTGCATTGCTTCCATCCTTTCAGGCTCAGCCTTGAGTTTATCACGGAGTGCAAATGGCACCTTTCTACATGGATGAATGACTGGAGGGATCTGCTTGTTTATGCGGATTGTATGTTCACCTTGCAAGCAACCCAATCCCTGAAACAGGTCCTGATATTCTTCAAGGAGCGCCTCATAGTCAGATGCAAGCCTATCTTGTAGTGAGAGCACCCTTTTTACCAGATTCAGTTTCTCACAGGCGGCCAAGCCCAAAATTGGTGTCACCTCCTGTGGCACTACAATGAAAGGCAGCCTGTACATGGTGCTCTTATGGTTAACGCTAGTGAAGCAGCGTCCCTGCACAGGTATATTTGTTCCAGAATACCCAGTTACTTTTATGTTTGTTGGTCCCAGCTTCAGTCTTATTCTCAGTCTCTCATAATCTCGTGTAGACAGAATGTTAACCTGAGTTCCTGTGTCTAGTTTCAGTGGAATAATTGTTCCATTCACTGACAGAGGCAGTATCCAGTCCCTCTCACTAGGTTTGCTTGATCCCAGTACATCTACAAAGCACTCCTCAGTCTCACTGTCAGTAACTAAATGCACTTGATTTTTGCGCCTTTGGGATCTGCAGCAAGTTTGCAAAATGATTAAGTTTCCCACAGTTATGACAGAGTTTCCCATAGGCAAAACATTGTTTGGGACCATGCTGTGATCCACACTTGCCACGAGATTGTCTGGACTCAGTCTTCCTGATAGCAGAGTTTGGTTCCACATTGTGATTTGAACCACTCTGGCTACATGCTGTTTGTCTAAGGGCATGCACTGTCCCTTCTGATGAATTCAGCTCTTTTACTTGTGCTTTTACCATTTCAGTGGCCCTACATATTTGAAGGATTTCATTGAAAGAGATCTCTCCCTCTCTGAGCAGTCTTTCTCTTAATCCATTGTCTGTAATGCCACAAATGAGTCTATCTTTGATCAGAGACTCTGCCAAGCCACCAAAGTTACAGCTTTTACTGAGTTTCCTTAATTCTGTATCATATTGGTCTATGGTATTATCCGGTTTTTGCATGCATGTAAAAAATCTATGCCTCTCAAAAGTCACATTCATTTTTGGCAAGCAATATTCCTCAAACTTAGTCAGTATAGTGTTTAAATTCATGCTTTCGCCATCTTGAAATTCAAAGTTATTATATACATCCAGTGCCTTCTCCCCAACAACATGCAAAAATATAGATGATTTCTGGTTTTCGGCTTTGTTCTGTGCTCCAGTGGCAGACAAATACAATAGAAATCGCTGCTTAAACTTTAGCCAGTTTTCTGCAACATTACCAGACATTTGGAGTGGTGAAGGAGCCTGTAAAACATCCACTGTTAGAGCTTACACTTACTTGCTGAAGGCTTTCTTTGTTTTCAGAGATCCCTGATGTTTTGCTGTTTTCAGGTGCAAATGCAGGAATTTTCCTCCAAGTCGTCTTAGTTTCCAAACTCATTCCCCATTTTCTGACACCATGTAATGATCTTGAGGGTTCATTAAAGATGATACTACAGAATGAGTAAGGAATAGAACTGTAATCATACAGACAGGTATCCAGGTGTGTACCTGGGAGCAGCCATGTTAAATCTTCTCTGGGGCACGTCTCCCAATTTACACAACAATGGCCCATGCTAGGGAGTCTCTAAATTCACAACCTTCTCCAAGCATATCACTATATTAACTGGATGTTAGCTGAAATCTCAAGCACATCCAGCCTGTCAGTCATTCAAGCACTCTCCTCTGGGCTACACCAGTCATGTCTTCGCCTTGCAGGTTGGCAATAGCAGGTTTAATAGAATAGAATAGAATAGAAATAAAGCAATAATATTGATTTAATAATAATAATGTTAATTTTCTAATGGTAAAAGCTGCAATGGAAATTTTTCAGTCACTGTTACAGTCTCCCCCTTTGAGGTGATCCAGGTTTTTGGCAGTCTCTACTGTTTTGTTTTTTTCCCCCTCACCCATGGTAATATCCTTACTAAGTCATAATGTCACATATCTGCCACTGGTACTGCAGCATCTTTCCTGGGTGTCAATTCCCCATCTTTATTCCATATCTTGGGAGTGCATGGAGGCTATTCTTCTCTTACTTGGTCCCGATCAGCTATAACCCTTACACTGCTACAACACATGCATCAACGCCAACCCATAACCACTTCTGTCCCAAAGTTAATGAGCCATCCTACTCCTCCTATTAATTTAAATACAACAAATTAAAAATAGTTTTACACCAAATGCTTTTAAACTTCTTTGTCCTGAGAAAATTCCCAAATTAAACCACTCATAGAATGTGAAACCTTCATTTGAATCAGTAAGATAAAAAGAGCATATGTTCAATGGTTTTTCTTGACCAAGTTAAGATTGTCAGTCAGATTTACTAGTATCCCTAATGCTATTTTCCATCACCAGAACAGTACAAAGTATATAGGACGCAGCAGTAAATCTGTTAATCTCTGTTGAAAGCATTAGTTTGGTGTTATTAAATTTCAAGTTAAGAGCTGAATTTCATGAAAACTGTTATCCATTAATCCCTTTAACCATAGTAAAAGTTTATATTTTGTAATTAAAGATATGGTTTCACTCATGATGACATTGTTGGTGCTGCTGGATCAGTTCTTTGGACTTGATTAAGCAGCAGTGGAGACCTGATCAGTTGTCACAAGATTTTGTGACCTCTTTTGCGTCACGCATCCCTAGAATACACAGATCATTCTTTTTAGCAACATTCTCACCCACCGTAAGAGTGGCCAAACTTTCATTGTCACATGGTTTAAACACTCTGCCCAGCCCAATCCAAGGGTTAAATGTCACAAACTCCATTTCACTCTTTCTTCAGTAAAAGCTAAAATAACTATCTAGCTTTCCCGAATTAGATTTTATCATGTTCATTGGTGTTCAATTTCTTATTGTGAGCTTGAACAGAGTTCTGACTCTAATAATGTTTTGAGTCCAAATATCTATCTCTAGCAAATCCAGTCGATTATTTATTATTCTTTTCAAATCCCAAATGGTTTTGAGAGCTGCTGCAAAGGAGTCTTGCTCTGAAGCCTCTGCTGCCATGGGCTCCAGTTCACTAGACATGCTTTCAAAATAATAAATAGTAGACAAGATGGAAGCAGCAAAATGATTGAATATTCTGTTGTTAAGGGGATACCAATTCCACTGAAGAGGTTGAGTGCTGGGGCACCTCTTATCCATAACAGAGCCCAAATGATGCATAAAATTCCACCTTAATATGGGACAGACAGGCAATAAAATAACAAATGCAAAGATGACGTGGACTATGGAATATTTTGTTATTAAGTAATTATTTTAAAAATGGCCACATGAACAATATCAGAGCCCACAAGATTCAGGGCTGTTATAACCTCATTTCTGTCTTCATAGCTCCTTACCTTCTGCAACAAAATGCATATCTGTGCACCCTGGGTTATGTTCTTTATGATTTTTCTGTTCACTTATGCACTGGGATTGTCTGTTTTTATGCCAATTACGACATGCAAGGTTTCTTTATGGATGCTCATAACCTAGTCTACATGGTTGCTGTGATATCATGTATCTTGCAGCCTCATGCATGTGCACAAAAGTGAAACATGTTTTTCTTGGCTCAGAGATGAGGGAGGCAGACAAAGATCTCTCCCAGCAGCAGTGAGCAAGCAATTACCTGGAGGTGGCAACAAAGATAAGCTAATTGAGGTGACTCAGACCCAACAAAGGGATCACTTCTGCCCAGAAGGGGAGGGAGGAGGGGCAATGGAAACAAAAGGATACACTTGGAAGGATTTGGGGCTTTTTGCCCGGTAATCTCCATCTTGGAACTACTTCAAGAAAGATCCGGGCTCTGCCTGGTCTCAGGCAGAGACTGACTGTACAAACATCTAGCAAAAAAAAAACAAAAACAACAACAAGGAGTCATGTGGCACTTAAAGACTAACAGATTTATTTTTTGCATGAGCTTTTGTGGGAGAAAATCCCACTTTGTCAGATGCTTCAAAGATGGGTGAACTTACAGAATGGAATGAAAATAAATGCAAGTGGGTGTAAAACATAGGATCAGATCATACAGTAACAGCAAATCAGAGCAGTTGTTAGGTTCAAACCATGGGAAGCCTGAAGTCAAATCACCTTTTGTAATGGGAAAAGAATTCATAGTCTCAATTCAATCCTGCTTTCACATAATTTAATTTGCATATTAATTCATATTCAGCTGTTTCTATTTGAAGTCTTGATGTCCCAGTCACATCTAAGATGATGGTCGTTAACCAATCATTTATCTAGTGATTAGAAAGATGGAAGTGCTCAGCAACTTTTTTTTTTTTGTTTGTTTCTTTTGTGATTGCTGATATCCCCAAGTCTGCCCACATATCTGCACAATAGATACCATCATAGGTCCTAATCAACCCTACTACTCCAGCAAAGGCTCATTTACCTGCTCATCTATTAATGTGATCTATGCCATCATGTGCCAGAAATGCCCCAACACCTTATGCATTGAACAAACAGGACAATCCCTGCGCAAAAGAATAGATGAACACAGAGCTGATATCAGAAATCACAAAACAAAAAAACCAGTTGCTGAGCCCTTCCATCTTTCTAATCACTCGATAAATGATTTGTTAATGACCGTCATCAGAGATGTGACTAGGACATCAAGACTTAAACAACAGAACTCGAATTAATATGCAACTTAAATTCTGTGAAAGCAGGATTGAATTGAGACTATGGGTTCTTTTCTCATTACAAAAGGTAATTTGACTTCAGCCTTCCCAGGGTTTGAACCTAACAACTGCTCTGATTTGCTGTTACTATATGACAGGAGCATTGCTGCCCTGGTAAAGGAGCCGGGGCACCAGCCCAGTCCCCCACCCACCTGGAGGCCATGCCGCCAGGCCACAGGCCATGCCCCCTGGCCAGGTACGGGGATGGAAGAGGCTGCCGCAGCCGCAGGTGGTCAGGCCCCAGATCCCCGGCCGGCAACAGGGCTGGGAGCAGCCACGGGTGGCTGGGCCTCAGATACCTGGCCGGGGACAGGGCTGGGAACGGCAGCTGTGGCCGCAGGCAGCTGGGCCCCGGATTCCCGGCTGGGTATGGGGACGGAGTGGCCGCCGCGGCTGCGGGCGGCTGGGCCCCGGATCTCTGGCCTAATAGGGCTGGAGGTCAGGAGAGGCAGGGCCCCGCCAGACCCAGGGCACTGGTGCCAGGATTCGGGGCACAAGCCCCATGTGCCCGGCGCCAGCAACACCCCTGCTGTATGACCTGATCCTATCTTTTACGTACCCCTTGCATTTATTTTCATTCCATTCTGTAAGTTCACCCATGTTTGAAGCCTCTGACAAAGTGGGATTTTCTCCCATGAAAGTTCAAGTGAAAAATAAATCTGTGAGTCTTTAAGCGCCACATGACTCCTTGGTGTTTTGTTTTGTTTTTTGGTTTTGTTTTTTGCTGGACTAGACTAACACAGCTATCCCTTTGGAAAATGTACAAACATCTGCCAGCCAAACTCCTTGAGTATAAACTTTGGACTATGTGTTCAGTTTAGGTAGCGATATTAGGTTAGTATGCATGTTTTATTTTTTATTTGCTTGTGGTCACTCCTGACTTATTTATATTATATTTCTGCCTTGATTGGCCATATCCTCACTTAGAATTATAATCTGATCAATAAACTTGTAGTTGGTTTTTCTAAAGCTGTGTGATCTTTAGAGGGTGTGAGTGAAGAAGTCTGGGCATGATCCATTTCTTTGTTAAATGGATGGACTCAAGTGTACGGTGATTGGAAGTGGGTTTCAATCTCTGTAAACAGTGGCTCCCATGGTGGTATCTGAGTCTGGGGGTCCTTGCTTGGGGACCATCTCTCAAGTAGTTAGAGGGCATGCACCCACTGCTTGGGACCAATTGCACATTGGAGGCTGTAGTAGACTGCCTCAGGGTTGAGTGGTCACCTGGCAAAGCAGAGTGAATCAAGGCTGAGGAGCGGGGGTCATAGGGGCACACCAGACCAGATCTTGGGAGTGGTCTGTCACACCTTCCCACAAAAAACAATATACTTTTCATTCTTACATACAATTCCTTTTTTCTCACTTCCGAAGGAAACAAGTGAGCCAGTACCTTGCAGGAATCTCTTATTTCTGGTAGCTGTGTTAGTCTAGTTCAGTAAAACAAACAAACAAGGAGTCCTGTGGCACTGAAAGACTAAGACATTTATTTTTTGCAGGAGCTTTCATGTAGCAAGTGGGCTGGCAATGGCAACATTGGAGGTCTTTCCATTTCTATGGGTTTCATTCCTAGATACAGTGTAGTACAATAATCAAACATGGAGGTTTTGATTTCCTAGGTCCAGAATGTTGATGTATCAACTTGTCCTAGTTAATACAGACAGAATGGTTCTACAGTGTGAAGGTGCATGGAATGTAGGAAGGATGTGGAAGGAAGAGCAGGGAATGGAACCCAAAATTACTAAAGTCTTTAACCTAATAGAGACTTTTTTTTAATATCACTACAGGAGATATACCAACAAGAAAAATGTAGAATCTTTAGGAAACTTGGCTTAAACTTATTCAAACAAAATGTAGTAAATAGGGAATGCAGCTGAAGCAAAGTGTTTATTTTAAATGAAGAGATACGGCCCCACCACCACCCAAAAAAAAAATTCTAACAAGCGAGGAAAATTAAGTAGATTGGTAATGAAATGGCAAGCAGTTAGGGCAGTGGAATTAATATGTATTTTCAAAGCATCACGCGTGTTGGACCAAATGACCTTCTTTGGTTTGCTGACCTTCCTTCTTTTCTGCAGTTTAAATGGAAATGGTTTCTATAAGCCCAATCTCTAAAAAACATGTGATGGGTACAGGCACACTGCAGTTGGTTGGTTGTACCTGGTCCAGCAAGGTAGGAGAAGGGAGGAAGGGCCAGAGGAAGTGACGCATGAGCTGTCATAAATCAGGTATCTGTGGAATGAAAAATGCTGAGCAAGCCTTATATGTATGAAAGTTCTGCTTAAATGCAGCAGAAGAGGTATAGGAAGGCCCTTTGTATATGAATTTATTATTATTATTTGTTTTGGGCTCAGGCCTACAGATAGTTCCTGGGACAAACAGAAAAGAACTGATTCCCATTTGAACTGCTTTGGCAGCATAAAGGAGCCCTAACAGGCATATAAATGTATCTAAAGTCAACTTTAAATCTCCTTTACCAGAGTGGTAGAAAGGGGCCTGAAGTTAAATGAGATTTGTGCCCAGGAAAATCTCATCCCCCACACCACAGAAATTGTCAAAGGTGAGATGGCCACCATCTTGGCTGACAGTCAGTGGAATGAACTAGGGACCCAAGAAGCTGAAGGCATGAATTACTAGAAGTTGAATTAAGAAGAACAGCTGTCTAGCTCAGGATTTGTAACATGCTATCATCCTCTGTGTATTGTGCCCAGAGAGAGACGCATTATATACTTTGACAAATGAGTTATGCTAGCTATTGCTTCATCGGTTTTCAAGGCAGCACTGACCCCTTATAAAGACTGATGATAAGAATAAACAGAGTGCAACTCATTACTGTTAGCCAGCAAAAATTGCATATTTATGGGAAAAAGACTAACCACCTAGAAACTGGAAAATACTGGACTAAATTTTCAAACTTAGTACCCAGACTTGCCCCTGCAAAATATACCCACACATCTGTGTGGAGCACAAATGTGTGGGCATTGAAAATGGATACCTGTGTGTGCAATTACACATTTTCATACCTAAGTGCATGTTAGATGCACAGCAATACGTATGTGCATATTCTGTGGGTTCAGCAAAAGTACCCATCTTAGAAAATGTGGACCAAAGTTTTATATGGGTGTGTCTTGACTGCAGGTTGGAGGTGTGATTCCCAGAAGGGTAGGCAGACTTGAGCTGAGTCAGCACAAGCTAGCATGCTAAAAAATGCAGATTGGGAAGCGCAGCTCTGGCAGTAGCTGAAGCTAGTCACCTGTGTCCAAGCCACGCCTAGTGTCATAATTCCACATTCCTTTTTTTAGCAACCTAACTTGAGCAGAGCTAGCATGAGTCTGTCTACCCATGCTGAGATAACACTCCTATCTGCAGGGTGGGCATATGTGGTAAGGCTCAAATGGATGTTTTTAAATGATTCATAATAAGAAACAGCTCCTGTTTAAGAAGGCTAAAAATACAGCATAAAAACAACAGAAAAAATGGAGGCCCATCTGGAACTAGTGTTCTGTGCATTCCAAATGAGAAGATGCTCAAGCCTAAAGAAGGCTCAAAATTGGATAGACTGGTAGAGTAATTTGCCAACAGGAAAGACAGTTCGCTTCTCAGAATGCCATGCCATCTTGCCAAGTACAGAAATCCAGCTGTTGTGTGAGGGCTTGTGCTCATTTTACTTAGCTATAAATGTGACATTCGTCACATTTTCTAAACTAGATTAGTGATGTAGGTGTAGATGATGGCTAAGGTCCAAGTCTAATCAAAATGAATAAAATGCAATAATAAATAAATCCATGTTTTTGGAGATCATAGAAAAATAAGAGTTTGTGAGGAAAGTTGCTTGCAATCAGTGCAGCAAAAATTGATAAAGAAAATTAAAATCTGTTGTGTGGTTTTTGTCAATCAGATACTGAAGTTTTTCTGGTACATGGATTCTCAGAATCCTGGGGCCCACGAAAATTTGGGGGATCATGACCTCTTTCTTTCTTTCTTGGTAGGTGGGGAGAGAGTCTACAACTTTTTTTTTTTCCTGGTGTTATATATCATCACATTATGTAAAAGGTTGAGAACCACTGCTCTAGCAGATACTGTTAATTTACAAAATATTTGAATGCTAACTTATTTCTTGAGTTGGTCAATGTATTGTTCATAAGCTACTGATCAATCAAGCACAGCAGAAGACATTGCTAGTTTCTGGAACATAGAAAAAGACACTTGCAGAAGACACTGCAGAACGGTCAGAACAGTAATGGTAAAAGACAGGTGAATGGCAAAGAGCAATACTGAGGCTCCAGGAAGAAGACAACAAGCATTCCTTACATGGGACCTACAGATGGAGTTACGTTCTCACAGCACAGCACTTCTGCCCAAGTCAGCTGCTATAAAGATATAACAGAATATTTTTATCTGCTAAGAAATATACCAAATGGTGAGCTTCATTCTTGACTTGCACACCTCCAATTAATCTCAGCAGAACAGCAAAGATCTGCCACCAGATCTGTTGTTGATGTTATACATTTTATTGCTGTTTCCATAAGTGGTCCCACTTCATCCTGGACTGGCTTTCATGCTTAGTAACACTTTGTTTTACCCTGGTGAAGACAGTGTGATCATGATGATCATTCTTGTTGGCAGAAGCCATTTGATTTTACATGGTGGGTGTCCATGTGGTCACAGGCCCATAGATGGTGCCATCTGCAATGTGTAGAGATGATTGCATAGGGACAGTGACATCTGCTGTTAAAGCAATACAGCAGAACACAGACAATCCAGGAAGTTTTGGAATATGTTTCAGAAAACTTCCTACTGCAAGTGCCGGAGGAATCTACTAGGGGCTATGCTTCCCTTGACCTGCTGCTCAGAAACAAGGAAGAATTAGTAGGGGAAGTAGAAATAGGTTGTGATCTAGGCAGTGGTGACTGTGAGAGTATATAGTTCAGGATCCTGACAAAAAGAAGAAAGGGGAACATTCGGCATTTAATAGTTGTCTTTAACTATCTTAAAGAAAGTTTCAAAGAGAAAGGGTCTAGGCCAGTGTTTCCCAGCCTTTTAGTGGCTGGGGACCCCTTTTCCATAGAAAGAAATCTTTGCAGACCCCTGGCTGCATGTGAGTTGTTATGTTGCCGCCTATGCTGCGGGCAGAATTTGGCCCATGGTGGCAGAATCCAGTCCACAGAGCTGCGGTGGGGTCTGGTCCTCGGCATGGAGTGGCAAAGCCACGGCAGGGGGGCCACTGGTGCAGTCCAGTCCCTGCCACAGAGCTGCAAAGCTGTGGCGGAGTCTGGCCCCTGCCGCCAAGTGGCAGAGCTGCAGCAGGGAGGTGCTGGTGCAGTCCAGTCCGCGCTACACCAGCAGTGGCTCCAGCCCTTAGTCACCCCAACCCCATCCCTGTCCCCCGACCCTGCCACCAGCTTCCCCCACTGCCCTGAGCCAACCCCCTCCACACCCTTTCCCCGGCTGCCCGTCCCCAAGCCTGACCACCTCACCCGGGCCCCCTTACCTGGCCAATGGTAGCTGGGAGCAGCTATGTCACAGGCTGCTTCTCGCACCCTGAGAATAATCTGAACCCCCCCAAGGGGGGGGGGGGGGGGACGATTCTAAAAACTCCCAGCCTGGGGCAGAGCTGCTCCCTGCTGTTGTCTGGCTGGTGCCACTGGCCTCTTGCTCCTGCTGCCTGTGTTGTTTGGCCCCAGCTCCCAGCCTGTCCATGGACCCCTTCAAGTAACTCTGCAGCCCCCCTAGGGGTTCACAGGCCACAGGTTGGAAACCGATGATCTAGGCTGTTCTCAATGGCAGGAGGTGAGAGAACAAAGCAATGATCTCAAGTTTCAGTGGAAGAGAGGGTCTATTTTGGATTTTAGGAAAAACTTTTTTCACTAGTACAGTGGTGAAGCACCGGAATGGGTTACCTAGGGAGGTGGCCAGACTTGACAAAGCTTTGGCTGGGATGGTTTCGTTGGGGTTGGTCTTGCACTCAGCAGGATGCTGGACTAGATGACATTCTGAAGTCCCTTCCAACCCTAACTTCTGATTCTAAGTTGTCCATGAATTCTGACATCACACCTTCAGTTTTTGACCATACAGCTGACCCTCTGCTGATGTTCTGCAGAACTGAACGTATGCAAATTTTTTCTAGGCAAGGACCTATTCTGTTGCTCTAGCATTCACCTTCCCTTCTTGCTGCTGCTCATTGTGGATTTTGGTTTGGTTTCAGAATACCAATGTCTGTTCTTTCGTTGTCTTACAGCACCACAACTCCCAAACACACACAGCAAGAATATAGATGATTGTAAAGTGACTGCAGCTGATAACAAAGTGAGTTTTCTCATATGGTTATGTTCGCTTGTTCACCACTACACGTTTGCACAAATACACATTTCTGTGAATGAAACCCAGCTTGTACTAATGTTTGTGGGAAAATGACACAAAAGCAGTGCAGTCAAAATTCCTTACAGCCCCACCCCACTCCAGGAGAAAGCAATTTACAGCCCTGTAAAGTATGTGACTCATCACATATCCTATCCGCATACTTTGGAAGGGAAGTATTGGTAGTAGTGTCTTTATTTTACCCTCCTGGCTTTGCCTAGGACCATAGTGTGATCAATAAGAGTATAGGTGGGGGGGTCTCTTAATCCCTTGTCTAGCTACATAATAGTTCATTCAGTCAGGCCCCAAAGATATTCGGACATCAAATGACAGTAGTCATGCCCACAAAATTGCAGATAGAAAATATAAGCTTATTTAGACTCAGCTCTGCTCTCATTCTTTGTGCAACCTTAGGCAAATCAATTCATCTTTCTGTACTTCATTTTTTCCACCCGTGAAATGGGGTTATAACCCATGGTTGACAAGCACACATTTTAATCTTCAGATGAAAGTCAGCATGTAGAAGTAAGGTGTTATTAATGAACTCAGTGCAAGTTCCATCTGTGCCTAGTGAGAAGTATATGAGCCATAACTGGCTATCAGGTTCTTTTGTAACATTTGCAAAAAGTGAAAAAGAAAATCGATCCTTATTGGTTCCCACATCTTTGGGCAATTACCTTGCAGCTGCACTAACAGTGAAGAAAGTTCAGTTCAATTTCTGCAAGCACTAGTCCAAATGAGAATTGCAAGCAAAGCAATGAGCAGTGATTTCCTCCTCTTCCCCCATAGAACTTAATGCTTCAGGCAAGGATTTCTGTCCTTGGAGTCATGCTAAAAAGGGGAAAACTCTGAGCAATGGTTAGTGATTTCAGTAAGTACAGCTATAGGCACTTGTGGAAAGGCAGGAATACAAATAAGAAGAGAACATAGAAGAAAAACTGGGAATAATAAAAGCTTATTATTATAATATTAAATAAAATAAAGCAGGATTAAAATATTGATTTTCTGAAACAAAACAGTTTAAAAATGATATTAAACAATCTACCAAGATAAACCAGCATTAATAACAACATTTTTGGGGTGTTTAAGTTATTGTTATTGTTGTGCTGATATTGCTGATTTTAGCCTGAAAATGACTTTTGAATATGTAATACTCTTCCATTTAAAATCTGTCCAGCCTGCTGACACTTTCTGATCATACTACTTACTCGGACCAGGTGTTTCATGAAACAGACTTTAAATGTCAGTAATGAAGCACCTTAGAGGTTCCATGTCTCAACACAGATGTGTGTATTTTTTAAGCCTAAAATCTCTTGGGTGCTCAAATTTAATTGTTTTTAATCAAGGAAAATAGCTTTTTTTCCCCCTAATGTTACTTTCTTTCTCCTGCCTTTGTAGAATCAGTCAGTTTCTTTGTAGGGAATGGGTGTTTTTTCTATGTTTTATGATACTTTGGATAAGATCTGCAAAGAAGAGGAGCTTTTATTCTCATTATGTTATATGTTGAAGCACTGGGAAATAATAAATCCTCAATGGTGCAAATGGAAAGATTTTCATTTCATCTTGAGATGTGCCAAAGTGCCAAGAAATAATTCAAGTAACTGGCAAACAGCTGTACTGCAAGGATCTTTCTGGTACAACTGGGTCTCAAATCATAGAAGGGTGCTAGAGAGTTGTAAGGTATTTACCTTGAGGCATGAGTGATAAGGACTATTAAGTGACCTTTTGGGAAGGTGTTGGACTGAAATCATAGGAGAAGTTTCTGACTTTGATATACTGGTAGAATAAACATTTGTTTGTTTGTTTTTATATGCCTGACTATACTGGGGTAGTTTTCCCACTCCAGTGAGGAATGGGTTTAAAACAGTGCTTTTACTAACTTTGCCCACCAGCTCAGAGCATGCTCATTTATTAGAGTTACTACTTCTTTGAGGGAGCAAGGGAGAATGCAATTCTATTAGTGTACTACTTGTGTTTCTGTATGGAGCTCACATCTCCCTTCTGCAAGCTCTCTCCCAATGAAGCCACCCTTGCAGGACCTTGATTTCCCAGGACTGGATTCTTCCAACCTGAGACTCAAATAACCACCCAATACACACATTCATCAATTAGTAAGGTGCATCTGAGCAGACCAGGTCTGTCAGCACTCTCAGCTGATCCCTTAAATGCCCCTAACCTCACCAGGCTGGGTCACACAGCACTTCCCTGCTGCTACCTTTATGTACCCCTGGACTCAATCAGGCTGGGTCAGAAAAGCACTTTTCAGCTGTCACCCTCATATGCCCCAGGATTCAATTAGGCTAATATCTCCATTAATGAGCAAACCTTACAGAGTTGTGGGTATCACAGGGATCTTTGTTTAGGTAAAAGAAGCATTGCTGCAAAGTGATATAAGGAAACAAAGAACATAAAAGAGAGGGAATGATGCCTTAAAAGAGTCTGGCAACTGGCTTGATTACAAAAGGCATTTTATTGCTAAGTATCTAATACTTGCAATAATAGTAATAATTACAATAGGAGAGAAAAATACCCACAAAATCCAAACAGTTACAGCATTAATAAACATACAAGGAAAGAAAAACACCCAGCTACAATGTTACCTAGATTCTATTGCATCATGCCTAGAGAGAGAGAGAGAGAGTTGGGGGGTAGGTCTCACCATCCTGTGTAGCAGAAAGTTTCCCAGGCTGTGCAGATGATGGTCAGTAGCTGGATGGAAACAGGCAAAGCTCTCACAACAATCAGCAAGGAAGAGAAAAAGGTGAAGTCCCAGTGAGAATGGTACAGCTTTTAGATTCAAGACTCAAGATTCAATCAGGGCTTACACTTGGATTTGGATAAAGGTTTTTATAAGGACTTGTTTAAATGGCCAATACACATTCCTGGCTGGGGGTGGGGGGTAATGGTTCAGAGAAACTCACAATACAATCAGGCAGATTCTCTATTTGGAGTATCAGTTTTCATGTCTATGACTAGAATGGTCTGATATTTGCTGAGCTTGTTAGTTTTGGTGTGAGATCCGCCATCATGCAATGCTTCCCTGCTTCTTCGATCGCACTGCGGTTCCTGCTTCTTCAATCCCACAATTCAGTGCAGATCTTGCTTTGCAGCTTGGTTCTCCATGCTCAATGCAAATGAAGCTCCATTTACTGTTCTGATGGCTTTTGGATATGGATGGATAAGGATGTCTCCCACTGCCTTTTCATTGTTTTTGTTTTTCTGTTCAAGCAGATGTTGGGGGGGGGGGAAGTGTGCCAGAGGAGTCACAGGCTGGATACCATGCTCTGATTCCTCAAGACCACAGAGCTAACAAGTAACACTTCAGAAAGAGGAAGAGCTAATAGAAGCAGGTGCTGCAGCGCCAATCCAGACTCAAAATCCTGTATATTGAGGGACTGCAGCCCCAGTTAAGGGTAGTCTTCCCTTGGCAAGGGGGGTGGGGGTGGAAAGATGTGCTGTCAGGCTGACTATAGGAGGCAGAACTAGGCATAGCTCCATGAAGACTGCCAGGCTTGACTGGAGCCCAGAGACAGGGTGAGAGAGAGAGAGAGAGCACAGGCTATCAGATGGGATGTCACTTGAGCTATTCCCTGGAAACATCAGCAGGAGTCACCCATCTGGTGGGCTATGTGCTAGCAAATGCCTACATTGACTCAGAACTCTTCTTATATATTGCACTATGTGGCAGCAAAATTAATGCAATGCTACTTTTTTTTCCTCCAACACTCTACCAAATGTTTGTATATACTCAAAGCAGAATTTCCACTAATACTTTAAATTATGAGGTGCAGCACAATGTAACAGATGTGGTGCCTAATCTAATAGTGTAGATCAGTGTTTCCCAACCAGTGTGCCATGGCACACAGGTGTGCTTTCAGAATTTTTTGAAAAACTATGCCAAGACCTCTGGATTGGCTCATTGGCTCATGAATATTCATGAGTTCATTTGGAAACTGTATGGTGGTGTGCCTCAAATTAATTAAAGGTAGCAAGGTGTGCCATGGCAGAGAAAATGTCAGGAACCACTGGTGTAGATCAACAAATAAATGCTGCAGTTAACACATATAAGAGCAAGTGAGCGGCTAGGATATGGAATACTTATTCCATGGGGGTAATCTTTCACTTGTTGTCAAGTACTGTCCTGTTGAAATTTGTGAAAGGGTGGGTGTTCTACGCTCCCATAGTCTGAATTTTTTCAGAGGTGCTAGCATCCCATTGTCTATAGTGGGTGGGTACTCAGCATATGTGTAAATCAAGCCATTAAGGTTTGCTACAGCATTCACAGTTGATGGATGGGGGCAGGTGGCATGCAGGGTCACATGCCCCACAGTGTTGAACAGCACTTAAGCTCTATGTTCTCTCTCTGCCCCCACACTATTAGTAGGCACAGGTCATCTCTGACAGTATTGGTCTGATTCTCAAAGCCACCTTATCCCCAGCACCTTCTGTGGTATTTGCAGGTGCTTTTTACATCTGAAAATCAGGGCATAGATGACTCCCAACACCCCCACCCCACAGTTATCTGTTGTATGAACAGGAATTCCTGCTTGGAACAGGTAGGGGTGTGTGTGTGTGTGTGTGGTAAAATAGCTTCAGGTTTCAAATAAGAAAAGAACCATGCTTTTAATATATGTGGAGATCTGAATGCAGCAAGGGGGCATTTTTGGCCAAATGACTTGCATTTTATTTGTGATCTAGTCTTCTGTGTGTGTAGGGAAGCGCACAGACTTGGCGAGACGGTGAAGGAAAGCACATTAGAAAGTACAATCTGTGAAGTGTGTTAATATGCTGCACTCTAACTGCCCTAATCCTGGTGGCATGTTCTGAAAGTTACCTAGTTCAAGTGCATCAGCAGGATCTCCATGGGGCAGTTAGAGTGCTTTACAGATCACCTCTCTAGTGCTGCCACCATGTAGGGAAGTCCTCTGTTACATCCCTTTCTTCCACCCTTTGTCTAGCTAACCTACTTAGATTGTCAGTTCCACTGGGAAAGGACTGCTTTCTTACTCTGTCCAGTACCAACAGGACTAAATAACACATGTATTTTTTGTGTTATTTCAGTATTCACCTCAAGAGGAGTATCATTTTAGAATTTCTGGTGGAACCCTATGTGAAGGTAAATGTGTAAAACTACCTGACATAGCAAACATGTTTAAATGAGCACTTAGTTTAAAGGCAGGTTCATGCTATCTGTTTAGATACTAAATTATCAGCCATTAATTAGTGATTTTACGTAGCAAAGAGAGAGATTTTATGGTACTTACAAATAGTTTGGGAAGGTCGAGAAAGACAATGAACAGATTTTTATTAGTAACTCACATGAAGAGTTGGCTTGCAAGCCAACAGGGTATATCTCTGTCTACTTGCTATAAAGGCATGCTGAAAGAAAAAAAGGGGGAAAAAGATGTGAATGATCTGAAAGGCAAAAGGGTGAAAATTTCAGTTGAAGGGTCACAGTTCTATTCTCAGCATTGCTAGTGGGTGAGAAATTGAACATCTCTGTGTTTTTAGCAAAGTCTTGCACTGTGGTAAATCAGAGGAAGGAAACGCCCTGAAGGTTATTAACCCCACAAGCTAAAGGGAAATATTTCTAAGTATATCCAAACAGGCATCTGCCTAAGAATGCCTAATATGACTAATATATAAAAATGCTGCCCAATAATAACTGTAATGGTGAAACCAGACAATGACTATGCTCTCCAATGACCCTGCACAAAAAAAAGAAAAAAAAATCCCTTAAAGACAAAAACTTCCTATCACCTGTGGGTGAACATTTCACAAAGTCATTAGTCTGTATCTGACCTCTCAATTCTCATCTTCAAAGGAGACCTGCACGTCAGCTTCAGTGGGCGAGCCTGCGAGTTTTAAATTCATAATTTTGCTAGATACAAAATATCACAGACTGAATAGAGATGCTGAATTTGTAGCTTATTGCAAAAAGCTATGAACTGTTAACCACTCCCTGCCCCAGTTTTTCCCTCTCTCTCTTTTCCCTTCTGTGACTGAGGAGGTAGCTGTTCACTACATCCCAAATAGTCCCATGAAATATGTGTTAGCATATGCTGAGTTCCAAAGGGGCAGCCATGTTAGTCTAGTCCAGGAAAAAAAAAAAAATTGTCCTGTGGCACTTAAAGATTAACAGATTTATTTTTCACATGAAAGTTTCTCCCATCATCAAAACATCTGACGAAATGGGATTTTCTCCCACAAAAGCTCATGCAAAAAATAAATCTTAGTCTTTAAGTGCCACAGGTCTCCTTTGTTTGTTTGTTGTTTTTTTTTTTTTTACCTATGCTAAACCCTATGTTTCAGTTTGTATTTAGCCCCCATCCTCAAAATGCCTTCTGAAGTGGGATTTTTCTTCCATGAAAGCTCACACAATAAATAAATTTGTTAGTCTTTAAGTGCCACAAGACTCCTTGTTTGTTTTAATAAGCTCTGAGTACCTTTCCTGGATCTGAAGAACATTAAGTGTATCTTACTGTTTAAAGTGTCTCTCTCTCACCAACTGAAGCTGGTCCAACAAAATAAACCTACCCACCTGGCCCCTCTAATGTCTGATGATGTTTCTTAGGCTATGTCTACCCTAGAGAGCCTACAGAGGCATAGATGCAGCTCTGCTTCCGTAAGATCTCTTCTGTAGTCCCAGCTGATTCAACAAGAAAAAGAGGGCAAATGATGGTTTTTTTCCAAAGTCCTTCTTTTCTTCTTCGTCATTGTGACGGGGCAGGCTGGCCCCGCACTCAGGCGGGCCTATATGCCCGGAAGGGAAGGGAAGCCCCGCCCCTCAAACCCTGCTGGGCATGCTCAAACAGCTGCCCAACTATAAAAGGCTGGGATTCCCCTCAGTTAGGGGCTGACCAGCGGAGGGAGCAGACACAGGCTAGGAGCTCCCGCTCAGACTCTGGTCTAGGTCTTCCCTCAACGGAGCCGAAGCCGGGGACGTCCGTCACGGGGAGAACCGAAGGCGAGGCTGATCAAGGCGCACCTAGCCGGGGAGGATCCGAGGACCCCGACGGGACAAGGCCCTTGACCAGGGGGGCGTCCGTAGCCCCTGCGGCCCAGCTCTCGGCGGCCAGGTAGGAAGTAGCCCAGGGCGGGGTAAGTCGTGGCGGACACAGGCCGCGTCCGAGCCTCCGTCGGCGCGTTGCGGTGTGGATCCCCGCCGACGGGGCCAGGATTCCCCTGCACACCCCAGGGCCCTGGGCTGGGGTTCAGAGGAGTGGGAGGGCCTGAACCCCCCTACCTGGGCCCCCGTGCCCCAGGGAGCCACGACGGGCCTACGGCTTACTGACTCTGGCCAGTGGGCCGCACTGCCCCGACGCAAGGGCTGGGACC
>ML682018.1:6047497-6068431 GCA_007922195.1 Podocnemis expansa | reverse complement strand
TGACTCTGGCCAGTGGGCCGCACTGCCCCGACGCAAGGGCTGGGACCTAGTGACTCTGGCCAGTGGGCCGCACTGCCCCGACGCAAGGGCTGAGACCTAGTGACTCTGGCCAGTGGGCCGCACTGCCCCGACGCAAGGGCTGAGACCTAGTGACTCTGGCCAGTGGGCCGCACTGCCCCGACGCAAGGGCTGAGACCTATTGACTCTGGCCAGTGGGCCGCACTGCCCCGACGCAAGGGCTGAGACCTAGTGACTCTGGCCAGTGGGCCGCACTGCCCTGACGCAAGGGCTAGGACTTGCTGACTCTGGCCAGTGGGCCGCACTGCCCTGACGCAAGGGCTGGGGCTTCTTGACCCGGGCATTGAACCCTAACGCCTTGCCCGGGTGGCACGTGGAGCTCAACCACTCCGCGACAGTCATCTTTTTTTTTTTTAAATGCTACTCTTCTAGTAGCTCACAACAGCAGATTTCAACTGTTATAAAAGCTTCCCAGGGTTGTTGTGGTGGGGGAAAAGGGGGAGGCTTTCGGTGAAATGTGGCAGAGAGGAAGGCTGATATAATACACAGGGAAGTAGTCTGTGACTCATGAGACCTGGTTTTAATTCCTGCTTCAGGCACAGACTTCCCATGTGATCTTGAGTCTATCATTTAACTTACACATGGGTTCTTGCAACCAAATGTAAAATGAGGATAATATGTTCCTACCTCATGAAGTGCTCTGGGGATAAATTCTGTTAATAATTTTGAGGTACTCAGACACTATTGACCTATGCTGGTAGTAAAAGAAATGGAGGTATTCTGAGAAGAACTGTTCCAATAGAAAATACAAAAATCATTGAATAGTGATTTGTTTTGGGTATAGTCACTCCCCTTCTATGTCGGTTCTTGAAAATAACCTGCACACACAGCAAAATATTTAAACAAAGAAATTTGATTTAACAAAACAGCTTATGAAAAGGGAAAATGATTCCTAAGTGGTTTACTGTGCTTTCACCACTTGTAAGATATATTCAAAGTATCTTTAAACTTACAAAAGTGTATTTATCAGAAAGGTCTCTAAATAGAGGGCATGGTAGGAAACATAGGTAGGCTTTATTATTTGTATTCCAGTAGCATTCAGAAGCCCCTGTCAGCTGTGGCAGGCAATCCACCTCAAAGAAGGAAAACTCCAATTTCAAACCAAGAACATCAGGGCCAGCCAGCCGGTTTGTTAAAGGTGCATCAATCACACGTGCTCTGTGGATCTGCACTGCCAACACTGGCTAATGGGACAAAGCAAAGCAAGGAAACTTGAGAGAGTGTCAGTCAGGGGCCAGGGCCCCACTGTGAAAGGCTCTGTACAAATACAGAACTACTGATAATACTTGTCCCAAAGAGATTATGCATTATGGTGTGTGTATGTATGTGAGGGTGCAAGTAAGGGGACAATTCAGGCCATGCATAAGAACACTGAGGGGCACCAGGCTCTCTGGAAACATGGAAGTAAGGAATGCAGAGGTGGAGAGGAGCATGCCTGTGTGGGGAAGAGCATATGCCAGACGTTCATGGTTTTGCTCTAGAGCTTATAAAGGAAAATCCATATCAGTGTCAATAGATGTCTGTGTTACTAATGAGCACATCTGAGATGGATTTCTCTGAAATCTTTAGAATTTACACAATCAAAAATGATGTGAAAAAAATTTAGGTCAGTAAAGTGAATATTTCACCAACACAGCTATAAAGTCCTCTATTGTAACCTGCAGACATGATTCTGTTTTCACATTTACCTTCCCTGGATCTGCTATCCACATTGCATCTGCCTCTTCTCTCCATCTTTATGCAAAATGAGCAGCAGCTGTAAAGTAGGATTTTAAATGGAAGTTGTTTGCACTATTAGCTATGGATGAGCTAACTCCATCCCATAATATGCTTTCTGCAGCTAATGCTGGCAAGCAATCAGGTAGGCTTATTCTGAACCTGCTGTGGTTTTTGAATGGTCCTCAAATGCAGTCATGTATCAAGTACTTTTCAGAAATAGAGTTTGGAGGACTCACAAGTAAAGTCCCTTTTTTAGCTAGACCAAGTTATCTTTTTAGAAGGACTTCAATTATCCTGATAGATGCAATATGGGGAACAGGCTTTTTTGGCTTCTGGAAAAGTTTGGAATTCAAAAGTATACCTAAACTGATAAATTCCTTGCCAAGCTACAGGTACTGTAGGGGAGGGTGTGGTGACATTTACCTGACACAACAGCTCTGCAGATACAGGTTCAAAACTTGACGTCTGATCCAGTTTATATTCCCTATTTATTCAGGTTATGTTTACACTTAAAATTCTGCAGTAGGACTTTGGTGTAGACACTAGCCACATCAACAAGAAGGATTTTAGCATCACTGTTATTAAACCACCTCCCCCACAGGGGTGGTCACAATGTTGTCTACATCAGGGGGTTAGGTCAGAACAATTTAATCTCTCAGGGGCATGGATTTTTCACACCCTCAAGACATGTAGCTATGCTGATGTAAGTTTGCAGCATAGACCAGCCTTCAAACTTACCCTTTGATTTGAAAAGGAATTTGATGTAAGAGGAATAAGTTAACATGGCATTCATGATTTGACCTAGCTTTTGTAAAGCATTTTGGGTCCTTCAGAAAAAATTGTTAGTCCAATTTAGATAATATCAGTGAGCTATACCATTGCTGTAGTTCAAAGTTTAACAAACAAGAAAGTAGTTTTATCATATATTGTCCTTTTCTCCTATTCAGTTGCTAGGCTACAATAATAATAGTCATGTTTCTAGTAAGTCTGTTTAGCTATTGAAATATTAAATCAAGCATCCAAGACACAAATGTGATTTTAAAAATACATAAACACTAATGAGCTTCATTTTTCACAGCTTTGTCTTCTGTGCCTTCCTCTGATAGCATATCAAACTATTTTTAAGAAATCTGAAATCCAAGCTGAGGTGTATGCTGCATGCAGACCAGTTTATGCCATGCAAACATATAGATGAATCTGGGAACTACTTTGAAATATAAGAAGATGCGTAAACAAATATTCACACACGGAAGCTGTAGCTCAACATATAACCAATTAGAATTCAGGAAGCAGAAGAGTTTTTTAAATGCGTTCTTATACTTGCAAAGAGAATCTATCAGGAGGTAATTGATTCCTACAACAGAACAATGATTGAAAACGTTCTGTCATCAGATGATCCTAGGGACTATAAAATAGTTAAAATGCTGTACCTTTTTTGATAGCATGTTACTGAATGGTTTCCATATTCTGCACCACCGCACTGTGCCAGTTAGAACCCCATATGAGAGGTCATAATCCTTCTTTTGTTTAATGCACTTTGTGTCCACAGACTCAGGAAATCTCTACTACTTTTTCTCCTTTTCCAAGACGTTACAGTTCAGGGCAACAGAGCTGCTTATTCCCCTTCTGAGGTCCAGCAAGGGCATGCACTCTAGGCTTCCAGCTCCATGAACCATCACCTCTGACAGAGACATGTCTCTCATTCTTTTCTAATTATTTCCAGGCTGTACAGTCCCTTGACTATACCATGATATCCCAGCAAGAGAATCTACCCAAGCAGGCCTGCTTACTTTCTCTTCAGAGACTAATAACACATTAATTGCCCACAGTTCGAAGGTACCACACAGCACTGCTTGTGCAAGTCTCTTTTATTCTGTTGCAGAGAAAAAATATTAAAAGCAACAAAAGAATCTCCACACAAGTTTATACGGTTGATAGAGAGCACTGCAGCCCTAATATGGACTCTGATGGGAGCAGCCTTCAGTACCTCAGCACAGGGTTTATACATTATGGCCACAAGTTCATCACAGCTTTAGCTCAGAACAAACACACAAACTTATGATCCCTTGGTAGGCCCAGTTCTTTCAACTATGACCTAAGTATCATTTTTGGACGTGTGTGCCTATATATGGACGCTGGCCATTTGGGGAGAAAAAATGTTTCTTAAAATACTCTATCACGAGTCTACTTAATTTATGCTCACGGGAATCATTATAAGAAATGAATAAACAAAGATTTCATGCCTTTTTCCTTATTTATAGAGGAAGATATATTTTTCAGCTAGTACAATTTCAAATAAATTAAATACAGGCAAAAAGAAAGTAACAGAGGGATAAAGTTATACAGAGACATATATTCTTAGCATTTTCCTTATTTTTAAAGAAAAATGTTTTTATGAAGTTTGTACAATTCTTTTATCAACTTTTATTTAGAATCGTACTAAGACTGCAAAGTATTAGTGATAGAGAAGGGAAATATAACCTTAGAGGTATTCAGATATGGACAGGCAGGGTTGTTCTACAGCCACCTGTCAGAGTTGTCAAAGTATTGGGTTGGGATTGTTTTTTCTTTTTTTTGTTTTTCTTCACAAAAAGGAAAGATAGAGAGGAGAGAAAGGAAAAGCAGCTCACTCCATCAAATGTGAAACCTTGACAGAAACCTTTGTTCTGAGAGCTTGCAACAATGCATGTTTCATCAGGCTGGACCAATTGCAAGGTGTTCTTTGACTATATGGCTTTATGCAAAATCACAGGTCATAAAATATTGAAAATATTAAAATCTGTTGTGGTTTTTTTTTCTGAAACAGTTGGAAGGTTTTTCTAACATCAAAATACCATTGTCTTGTATGGCACCAGGCTTTTTTCCAAATTTCCTTGTACACTTACTTATTAAAGTAACATAATCTATTTTACTCATTGTTTGTTTATTAAACATTAATGCCTATTGGCTTTAATTGTGAAGAGGCCTCCTAAGTTTTGGAAATTTTTCCCCCAAAAAACTATAGCAGACAATCTCTGCTTCACGTTCCTCTCCTCCCTGCCCCAATTGATCGATTGATTGATTGATCAATCAATCAATCAAAACTGATAATGCAAACATAACTTCTAAGGGATGAGGGCACAAATGTATTGTAAGTAGTGTTGGTCCAAACTCAAAATTTCCATTTCATGGGAAATTTTGGCATTTTAAATTTTTGTTCTTATTCTGAGTTTGAAGTACAACAATTTTTTAAAAATTCCAGTACGGTGGCGATTTTAAAAAAAATCTGTTTAGCAAGTTTTATTTTGGAAATATTTCATTCAAGTTGAAATATTCTGTGTCAGTTGTTTTTGTTTTCATTTTTATATTTTAACCTTGTGTTTTGTGGCCTGTCGGTATCAGTAATGCATAGTATGACATGATGTCAAATCATGTAAACACTGTCAAAATATTCTATTTTATATCATTTCATTTTATCAGTTCTGAGTTTGAAAGATTTCATGAAGAACTCAGTTGCCAAAGGGGGTGACCACAGTGAATGATGGTATAGCAGCCAAGGACTATGATGGTCAGAGTGTGGGGGAAAATTCCCAGGGTGAGTAAGGGGGATAGAAATGAGCAATTTAATAATAATAATAATAATATAATATAATAATTAATAAAAGGTCTATATGACTAAAGACTCCTCAAAGAAGATTTTAAAACCTTGATACAGACACCTAGTTCTTCCATTTTTCTGCAGAAATCTGCATAGTAATAAGTATTGTGGCTGGAGTTCAAAATCAGGTCTGTAAATGCTCTACCTAGATAGTAATTTTTGCTCTAGCTGTTAAATTCATTCAGATTGACTTTCCTCCGATTAAAAAGAAAACTGAAGTTAGTACAACCCTGGCATTTCAATCAATGTCTGTCTAATCTTCTTTCATGGTCTTGCAACACAGGCACAGGAAGGTGTTGTCTACATCTAGGTAATGATCCCTATGTCTTAAGACAAAATCTTTTAGAAGAAAGTTTACAGTTGAAGTGGAAGCAGTGGTGCTTCATCATAACTGTGCTTTGTAGAGCACCTAGCACAGTGGGCTTCTGGTCCATCAGGCTGTTTGGCGCTGTAGTACTACTAGTAATGAAAGCTATTCTCAGTACTGGTTTTGAGAAGGAATTACTCAAAATAAAACCAGCTCTGATTTGGCATGTATTTTGGAACTGAATGAAAGCCATGTTGTGTTTTAAGATGTGTTCCTTTTACCCTGAGCAATGTTCCACTTCCTCTACTTCAGGCAGCTTTTATGCTGATGTCTGCAATGGCTTCCAACATCTTGTCTTTCAAAAGAAACAGGAAGACCTGTGAATGGAAAGCATGCTACTGCTCTTTTTCTCTTTAATCTTCACTAGACTGGAACCTGCCCGTTCTATGTGCTTGCCTACTTTGTTCATAATGACACTAGAAACATGACTCACTACATCTTGGGTTAGATTTGCAGCCTTTTTCATGGATTGTTTAATAATTTTTAGCCATTTTTCTAAAGCAACACTGCATTTTAATTAAGACTGTGCATTCCGACTATCCCTGCCCTGTATGAAACAGAAAATCCCTAATATCTTGGTTGGACATAATCAGTCTGGGCTTTGTAACAGTTCCTATACAAAGAGGGTTCCCCATAATATTTTATGATTACTGTCCTTAAACTTTCCTTGGAAAGTTTATTAATCACTTGAAGAGAACAAAATGAAACATTAATTTATGTCACTTTTTTATTTCAATAATTATGGGGCTGATGGGATGCTTATTCATGGGCACAAAATGAGGATTGTTACACATGATAGTAATAAATTCATTGTTTCTAGTGGTGCTGATATTCATTACTAAAGTCCTGAAATGCTTGAATAATAGCCTGCTCTTGTAAGTGGTAGGACCACCTCTCTTTCTCTGATGTTATCACAAATGGTAAACTGGGAGAGATCACGTCTCATGTGTAGCAACAATTAATCTCTGATAAAGAAACTTCCCAGTTACCAACTAGATTTAAAAGCTTGACAAACTGAATCATAATGTTGAAACTATTATTTGGAAGTAACAAAAGCATTGACAAATTGATAAAAAAAATATTACTAGGTAAGGTGACATAAAGCCCTATTTCTATCTGGAGGCTAGGAGCAGCTGGAAGCCAGTTCGGGCTTGGAGCTGTCTTCTAGCCCCCACAGCCTGTGGCAAGAGGCTGGGGGCCAGATTGGGCTGTCAGCCCCTCTCTGCAGGAACCAGCAGCTGGTTCCCACAGCCTGCAGAGAGGGACTGGGAGCCCCAGTGGGCTCCCAGCCCTATGCCATGGGTGGCAGGAGCCAGCTTCCAGCCCCTGCTGCAAGGGGCTGGGATGTTTGTCAGTGGTGGCTGGGGCCAGATTGACCCCAGCAGCTGAATCAGCCTCTGGGAGCCCAATCAGGACCAGGGGCTGGGAAGGGGGTGGGGTGACCTCAGTTATGTCTGTACTTTGTCCAGTGCAGACATACCCTGAAGTTGACTTAAAGTCAGCCTTGTTAGGCCAACTTCCAAGCCCCCACCCAGACACCCCAGGGTAGACATTGCCACTGATAGTGCTGTAAGAACCTTTATTGTAAGTGTACAGGAAGGCCTATAGCAGATCAATGTACTGAAAGGTTTTTTAAGTGGCAAAAATGCCTCCATGTCTTTGATTTTAAGGGTCTGTTAAACTTTTCCAGCAGTGCTTCCTGGACATCATTATTGACAACAATATGCTGTGCAACTTGATTTAAACAATTCTTTGTCCCATGTTGCAGATCTATGATAAAGTTCATACATACAAAGTATGCATTATGAGGAATCATCTGAAAACTTATCATTTGTTGCTCATTATTGTCCTGGTAAAATGTACGGCAACATCATATGTAAAGTCATAGGACTCTACTCTATGATATTACAACGTTATGCTCCAAGTCAGGAGGACAGTCTCAATCCAATTCCCCAGAGACAAAAGGCTAACACACCAGATGGGTGTCAGTCAAGTCAAATTGCCTACCACCTGGTTGAGAGCCCATTCTTTGGCAGGTGTGTGTGAAAAATCTATGTTTTATTAAAGAAACAGCTTGCGGTATCTGTCCACACAGACAGTCTGTCTCCAAAACCGCAACTCAGATGATTCTGAAAGAATAGAAAGAACTATAAGAAGGAAAAACAGATGTCCCCAGTTATCTCTCCCTTTCTGTCTATGTACAGCATTGACAACACCTGAAGAGCAAGAAGCAACACTGGACTGGGGGGAAAGGGACCAGTAAGACTTCTGGAACATGAGGTGAGAGACATTTTACTTTGAATTCACCCTATCTTGTTAAATTGTATGTTAGTTGCATTTTACTTTTATTTTCTTCTGACTTTCATCCCTCACTATTGGTAATCACTTCAAATCTATCTTTGTGTGGTTAATAAATTTGTTTTATTGTGACCAGTGTGTTAGAACTGAGTGTTTGGGGAAGTCCATTTGGGATAACAGGATTTGTGGATATCATTTTCTGTTAATAAAATGATGAACTTATATGAGCTTGTATTGTCCAGGAGAGAGCTGAGCAATATAAGACATACATTTCTGTGGAAATCTAGAACTGTGAATTTGCTTGGGTTGCTCTGCAACGTAGTTCATGAGTTGCTGTCTCTTACATTCTTACAGTACATCTGGGAGTAATTTACATGCAGGAGGCCATATAAGAGCAGACTAAAAGTGGTTGATCATACAGCAAAGCAGAGTAAAAGGCCTCCCTGACTGGAGAACTAAGGGGACACCATTGTTCATCAGGCTAGATTGTATCCTGGCTAATATTATATATTTGAAAATTGTTTTCTGTGATCTGTCTGAGGCATCTGCTCTTGGGTGAAAATACTTTAAACTTCAGTCACCTCTCTCCAATTCTTCTATTTTGGAGCTACCATCGGACATATTTGGAGAGAATGTATATCACTATTTAAAATGTACTAGCATCTATTTGAATGTTTTGAATAGGGGATGGTATGTCAACAAAATCAACTTGTCTTTGTGCAACCACATCAGAAATAACCGTTCTATTTATTTTAAATTCGGGACTGGCTGGCTTAGGCAGGATCTGAGCATCTGAATCTATAAACTACTGCTGCTGAATCTATTGACAGCTGTAACCTGCTGTCTGTTCAGAATTTTACCATTGTTTTTAGCAACCTCAGAGCAGGGATTTGTTTTCCCTAAACTCCAACCTCTTCAGTAGAGTCATGGATGTTTTTCATAGTCCACTGATGTCTGTCCCATACAATGCTGACGGGTATGTAAGAAGTCATAGGGTGTGCTGGATTTTTCATATGCAGAATAAATAAAAGTTAAATATTTAGATGGATACAAGGCATCATCTTTTTATATTTGAAATAGAGAATCTTAAAAGCAGAGTAGGTGTGTGAACATGTATAGCAACTGTAAGTGCTGGAGATGTGTTACTTACATTTTACTTTCATCCTTATTTGTGAAATAAAGGATGAATAACTCCTGATCCATATACAGCCTTATTCGTTTACTGACCGGTTACATAGATGTTCTGTCGTGTACATCAGAGAAAACATTTGATTAATAAAACTGTATTAAGTAAAAAGGATAAGAGTCCTGGGGCACCTTAAAAAATGACAAATTTCTTTGGGCATAGGCTTTTGTGGGATGCCACCTGCTTTGACAGATGCATGTGAAGTGGGTTGCAGCCCACAAAAGCTTATGCCCAAAGAACTTTGTTAGTCTTTAAGGTGCAATAGGACTCTTGTTGTTTTTGTTATACACAGACTAACATGGCTACCTCTCTGGAACTGTAGTATATAAGCAGCTTCTTTAGCAGTTGACACATGGAATTCGTCAGATATGCATATTGGATTGTCCCAGTTATCTTGTATAATTTTATGACCCTTTACTTTGTTGCTAGCTCATTTAATCATGTACAATTAATTAAGGCTAGACCTGTCCTCCATTACACTAGTGCACAGAGCTTTCTATTTTATAAAATCATTTGTTTTTCCATGTCTATGCAAGTGCAGTTGCAGACTTTACAAAATGCCCTCTGGGGTACCACATGAACAGTAGTTTGGGGTGTAGCCATAAGGGACGGGTGGTAATTCACCAAAGCACTTGAGCAAATACTTGGCTGAACTGGATCCTAAGACTCCAATCTTGCAATTAATTCTATGTAGCTATCCCCTTATGCCCATGTATAGCCTCATTGACTTCCATGAGATTTTGTGTAGGCATAAGGATTCACACATGTGAATCAAATGGCAGGATTGGGGCCTATTAATTTAACTAAAGAGTTCCATAGTTATATTGCTGTTAAAAGTGAAAATAGAAAGAACAGTGATTTAGGTATATAGCCCCTCATTTTAGTGCCACAGAATTCTAAGATTGTGGCATTTCAGTATTATGGAAACTGAAAATATACACCAACAGGCAAAAGTAAAAGTTTCAAAAAGTGAAGAAGCAAGCTACTCAGTACAGCTGCAGCTAATTTAAGCCCTAGAGACATTCATGCTTACCGATATACTGAAGATTAAAAACCTTTTTATAAGGCATATTTTAGAGACAACATTGCTGTTAACTTTCCATTCATTGTTTATCTCTTTTTCATTATTCTGCTGTCCTTTCGCTGTCTTCGGTCCTAATGTGAACAGCCTTACTATCTGGATAATTTAAATATTGAAAATTAAACTGTTTCTGAACCCGTCCCCTCCCCCCCCCCCCGTCTCAAAAATATTGTTTCTAAGTCACTTTGTTCAGTTAAGGGATTTTGGATAATGTGCAATGTCTTCTTTAAGAGAGAAAATGCTAATAGTTATAAATAGATTTATAAAATCATATTGGTGATTTCTCAAAAGCGCTGCACTCAAGAAGAGCAATGCAATTGACAAGCAATTTAAGCTGGAGTGTGAAAGGATGCAGAAATAACAAGATTTGCATGAAAAATATTGAGATCATGAGAACATCAAATTTAAACGAAAAATTCATGTGCCTCATGATTAAATCATGAGAGCTGACATTACTGTTATAACATTCAATATCCTTGGCTTTTGAAAATAGTTTTATAATGAGGGTGGAGTGTATCTATCTATACAGAAAATTAATGTTGTTTGTATCTCGCCAGCTCATTATTATGGGAATCAGGAATATAAGAATCTCAAATCTTCATACGGGTCAGAAGATCTAGGATGCCTTCCGCTATGCTTCAGCCCCTGTTGTCAGGAATATAATCCAAAATGCAGATGGAAACTGGCTTGTCTTCTAAATCAATCAGTGATTAACCAAAAAATGAGGGGCAGGGGAGAAAAGGAAGGAAGGAAAGAAAAGGAATTTCAATCAGATACTTGATTGTCTGTTTATTACCTCTTATCAGTTGACAATCATCAATCTTAGGAAAGAATGGAGTTATCCGTATCTCTGATGGTGGTGGCAGATCTAAAACCAGGGTCACTGGAAAGAGACTGTCTCACATCCATTATTCTTTATTCATGTGAGTCAAACAGCCACCATGCCAGCTTTCTTTGGGTTTTTTGTTTGTTTGCTTGTTTGTATGTGTTTCTATGATACAATGGGAAGTCTGAAAACCTGCTGCATTTGTTATCTCAGAGGGGAATTATTGCTTCCATTTCTGTTGATATTTTCATATTATACTGTATCATTGTGAACCTGGATGGCATTCCCAGTGGGATGCCATGTTTTTTCCATGCATGAGAAGACTGTCCCAGTCAAAAGTTTCATAAATCCCTTTGTGTATGTAGAAACTATTTTTCTCATACCTAAAGAATAAAAAAGAAATCAAATAATAGTCATTTTAAAATACCTGGCTCAGGGTATCATTAAAGATTCTCTTTAAAAGAGTTTTAAGGGTACACATTAAGATTTTAAATGTATGTTTTACATTTTGAACAGTTTAATTACAACTACAAGATGGCTGCTTCTTCAGGTAATTACCATCCTCCTCACAATTCATAGCAGATTTTATATAAAGGGCTTGGTATTTCAACTGAATAAAAGAGTTAATGGTAATCTAACTAGGTCTATTGTCTGCAAATTTCCAGAAGCACCTGCTTCTCATCTCTGAGTTGAGTAAGAACTATATGACTAAAACGCTTCACATGCTGCTCCCCAAATATATATACTTTTTATTTTACTTTTACAAGACCAAAGGTAGCTAGATTCTAGCAGGATATTTTGCAGAAACTTATTTCTCATTAAAAGCAATTGAGCATACATTACTATGCCATAATTGCATGGAACCATGTCATTTTGTTCTACATGTTTCATCATGGCAACATCTCTGTACTGATACCCGGCAGAGACACCTTGTCATTCGTCATGTTGTTGCAATGATGTCTCATTGTGCAGCATCTTGTGGCTGACATTTCATCACGGACATTGTTAAGAGCATTTCTTCATGCAACAGCTCACTGCTGACACTTTGCCTTTTCAAATCTAAGTCCGATTATTAAACAAACAATTTTATATTTGGTTTTTAAGTCAAAGTCACATCTTTGCAAATTGGGGTGGAATACTCTTAAGAAAATGGAGGACAGAGCCTTCAGAATGCCACTGCACAGACAAAACTCCCACTGAAATGTATTATTATTTATGTTACAGTGGTCCCAAGAATCCCAGTCATGGACTAGGTCCCCATTGTGCTATATAAATAGAACAAAGAAGACTATGCTTGTCCATAGATTGTTAGTACATATACATCTGTGGCAACTGACTTGGTACAAAAGCTGGAGAATCAAGTCCTTTGTATGCAGTATGTACTAAATGACATTATATGCTAAAATAAACATTTCTTCCCCTCTCCTATGTGCTTTTGGAGATAAACAATGTGAAATTCAAAGCTGATGTGAGTCCATTAAAACCAATGCATTTTCACCTAGAGTAAATTTGTCCTCTATAGTCATAATTCAATATATAATTACTGTATGGAATCAACCTGTTGTAACATTGAAATGGCCAGGTTTATAATTGGGAACATGAAATGAGTTTTATTTAATTAGAGCATGAAACCAATATAATAGACTGTCCATGGGGAAAGTAAACAGATGTACAGCCGCATAACCACGAAGCATCTTAAATATACTCCAGCTAGCAAGCCCATCCACTGGGAAAATAAGAGCATAAGCACCCAAACTGCAGCTTCCACGAGGTACTGTAGTGAAACTCCACAATTTAAATATTTGGGGATTTGGGGCGTTTCATTTTTCAATCACAAATCTCCACAAAAAAAGTAAACACTTTCTCAGGAAAAAAAAATTATGTATTCAGGAAAAAAAAAAAGTTTTCTGTCAATCAGCCCTAATCACAATATCGGTGGGGAAGTAATATTACCTTCATTTTAAAAATGGGTAAGTTGAGGAAAATAGAAGTTAGATGACTTGCTTAAACTCTCTACTAGATTTCAGAGTACAATCTGGATATCCTAAATCCCAGTCCTGTGTCTTAATTTGAATCTCCTTCCTTTGTTTTCTCTTTACAGTGGGTATCATTTTTTTCCCTAAGAATTTACTATAGTGAATTGGACAGACTTTTTTTAAAAGACAACCATGAATTCATGACTACTGAATTCATGACTACCCTTTTCATTAAATTCCATCCTGGCAAGTGAAGTTTGTCTGGATCTAAGTATCTGAGAGTACCCTTTGTCAGTAGATTATACCTGATTTGAAGAAAGGAATAGATTGAGGCTGTAGTACAAAGACCTGTGGCTCAACAATGAAATAGGAATTTCTTTCTTGTTATGTTTTTCATAGTGTCTTAGAAATATGCATGCTGGATGAAAGCTGTATAGTAGACCATTTGGCCATTGTTGAGAGTTCATGTCCATGACTTCTAGACTTTGGTATCTGAGTTTACAAAAGATTTCCGTATTTTAGGTAACTTGTTGGTATTGGTGTACCAAATTTGTGAGTGATTATTGCAAACTCTAAGTTGTGAAGAGTTCATTTTGTTGGATCCATAGAACTGTACTTTTTCTGTGTTGTCTCTCTCTCTGTAGATGCAAAATTCAGATCTATCCAATGCAGAAGTACTCTCTCTCTTTGTGTATAATAAGCAGTTGGTGTTCCCTGTTTTTTTGATATGGTTGTGCACTTGTGCATAGCCATAAGATATACTGTTGCTTGATCTCATTTTCTATTGCTTAGAAGATATGAATGACAATAAATCCAATCATCTTATATTCTTGGATACTTCTGCTGGAGACCACCAATCCTCTCTGAAATGTGTGCTCAGATGAGATCTACCCTCCAACCAAATAGGTTAGCATTTTTTGTGTTCTGAATGGCACCATGATCGTGACTATCCCACAGTCTGACTTCTCTCTCTTCTCGTCACCACTTGCTACCCACATTTGAGGTTGGTGAATGTTTTCTCTGAGAAATGTTTTTAGCCTTTCCCTGTAATGACTAAACTTAACTTTGCTGAAGAAATCAAAAGAAGTCTTATATTAAATTGGACAGGGTCGGACTGAACCTTAAACCTTGGGAGGATTGCTTGATCTCATCCCATCAGCCACTTGTGCTGAGGAACATCAGTCATACTTCACTGTAACCCATTTACGTAGTCTCACATCAGATGCATCATGCACTTAAACTGAAAGTTAATGGTCTGAATTGCAGAGACACTGAGCACCTGAGTCTCCCACTGTAATCAATGGGTGAGGACCACATTAATGCAGAGGCCTTAAGGGCTTCAGCCTAGGGCTTTGAGCTAAGGAGAGCCCAGGAGTAACTCCAGCCTGAGTGCTCCCAGTTCCTGAAGAGCCATGGGCCTGCATCCCAGACTGCCCCAGATTGGATGAGTGCTACAACCTCCTGGAGCACTGCTGCACTGGCTGCAATGGTGCTAAGCACCCCCCCCCCACACACACACACACCAGTTTCACTCCAGTCACAGGAGCATAGTGGGGGGGGCAAGTCTTGGGAAGAAGTGTCAGCTAGGCATTCAGAGGACGAGCTGCCCCACCTGTTGCAGGCAGCCAGGGTGTTATCTGGCATCTTCTCCACTGCACCGGGCACAAGGAGGGCTGCAGGCACATCACAGCAGCCCGCATTATTGTCATGGTGGGGGGTGGGGTGAGACGTTGATCTGCAGACCCTCCACCTTCTGTGGAGTGCTGCCACCAGTGGCAGGGGACCAATGGACACTGGATCACAGACCTCTCCCATAGGGTGCTTCCACCGATAGGGGGGCATCAAGGTAAGTATGGCCACCAGGCACCAGAGAAGTACAGTATGCCACTGTCCTGTCCCAGGTGGAGAGAGGATCAAAATAAACAGTTTAAAAGTAGATCAAAGGATCAAAATAAACAGTGTAAAAAGTAGATATTTACAAGAATAGCAGCAACATACATAAAGTAGTTACCTTTCCTGGATGATGGTAATAATAAAAATCCAACAGAGATTAATCATCTGTATACTATAAAGTGTAATCCTGTGAATTTCCCTCTCAGATATAGCATTGTACACCTGGGTGGCACTGAAGCAACATGCATAGCAAACTGAGGATTAGGTGTTGCATAATTTAATCATGCACATTTCATTGTTGATATTTACTAGTAACGTCATGTTGTCCAGTACTGTATTAAAGTGGACAATTAATCTTGCAGCGACTTACTACAGGAGTTCCATTATCGCAATATCTCATCCCTATTATGACAAGTAAGAAAGCATAATTGAAGGAGAGGTCTAGCTTTGCATTGAAAGCAACATTAATATTTTTCCAGCTCAATTCACCAGGGACACAGGAATGTCATGGAAGAGAAGTTTATCAACTTCCTGGGGAGGAATTAGCAAGGTCTGAAGTATTCTAGGAGCCTTTCTTACAAGCTGCAATGGTGTCAGGTGGAGACTTCAGCAGGAGAAGCTGGGGTCTTAGGAAAGAAAGGACAAATGGCAAACCGAAGATATTTTCTAGTCAAATATTTGGAATCTCCCTCAACATCCTCTACCAGCTCTGCCTCAATGAATGGAACTAGGATTTCATTCTCAGCATCCTGAGCTATATTACAAAAAAAAAAAAAAAAAAAGACAAATCGCTTTCTTCACACTGTTTTAATATGTAGTAGTATATCTATAAATATATTTATAAACAGTTCCAGAGCTTTAACACTGAACAAAGTAGCACAGCAGCAACAAAGCTAAAATTCAGGATTGTGATTTCTGAAATAGTTGCATCTTTCTAAAACTGGAAGTAAAAGGCTTCACACCAAAGGAACTCTATTTAAACAGGCACTAAATGTTATTTACAGCCAGGCTTGCCAGGGAAGAAGGCGTACAGGATATGCTTTTCTAAGCTTGTTAAAAAAAAGATGATTTAGAATATGTCTCCAAAAACCATTCAGAGGAAAAATGCAATGTTTACCTTTTTGAATTGTTAGATATTTTTTACAATTTAGTAATATGTCTTCAATTTGCTGATTCCTCTTCTTCAAAAAATAAGCTGTATTACAGTGTCAAGTCATATTTGACACACCTAAAATGTTTAAAATATTTTGAATTACCCTTTGAAAAAAATGTCAGACATTCATCCCATGCTTTCACTTCTGCTTCTATTTATCTTATGAACAAGTGGAAAAGAAATTAACCAGAGTGTAAGTGATATGGAAGAAAGTGAAACAACAAAACAGGCCTTGGTTGACTGAGAACCAAATAATAGACAACTTATAACAGCAGTAAAAGGTACTGCTACTGTTTTAAAAGCTTATCTCCAGGAATCACAAATACAGTTTTGAATGGGTGTAGAGAAGCATGAATGTAATGCACAATCAAATGTGAATGATATACTTTTAAATCTATGTTTTACCCCCCATCTAGGTGCAAATGGTACCATTTCAAAATTGGTCATGTATTGCACCCACATTGTACTGACTTTTGCAGGAGTGTAAATGGCTCAAAGTGCCAGGCAGTAGAGAATCAGGTCCTAAAACTCACAGGTGATGCAAAATCATAAGCTTGTAAACAACTTTCAAAATCTATTGAAGCAGCATTCACACTTTTGGAAGTTCACATAAATAGAACAGCAATATTATTTCATTCCTAATTTAGTACTGATATGCCAAAAGGGTGCTAAGTCCAACGTAAACCACATAGAAAGACACAGGTCCTGCATTCAAGAGTAAACCTAAAGTACAGAAAAAGTCTTTGGAATATAAACCATCTGTAAAGGACCTGATTCTGCTTCTCTCATTCATTTTAAGCAGGCCTTCATGAGTTGTTTGACTGAAATGGAACTACTTGCAGAGTCAGGTACCATCATAATGAAACCCAAAGTGACAGAATTAGGCCTGGTCTATACTTACCATGAAATTCAGTGATAGTGGATGGGAGTTTTGCGAGCTATACAGAGTAGCTTGCTTAACTCTTGTCATCTTTGTAACTCTTTTTTTATGTGGTGGTTTCATTGCTCAGTGCTGTTGGGAAATGTGTTCCTGTTGATGCAGCACTACACCACTTGAGGGGGTAGTCTTAATGTGTCAACTCTCAGTGACCTTTAAATTCAGTTGAGTGCATCTTTATTGACGCTCAATCGAGCTCAAAAAAACAGTCCTGTGCCATCAGCAGCGGCACTGGCAGGATAGACACAGCCTGAGTCAAATTGCTCACATACTCATTGAAAGGGTGTTTTTTGTTGTTCAATTTCAAAAGCATTGCAAAATACATCTACCAAAGCTATTGGTGCCTAGTAACTAGGTGATGGGAGTGTCACAACAGCAAGCATATCAATATGTATGTTGTAGACCAGTTTAGAATTAAATATTTCAACACCAGATTTATGATGGGGAAAAATAAACATCGAGATGTATTAATAATACAAAAAAATTATTAAACATCAAAGTCCAGAAAATCAAATCCTGGTATATAGATTCTTGTATCCAAAGACAAGAAAACCCTCAAATTCCTTTTGATTAGTGTAGCTTATTTAACTGGCATCAGATGGTTTCTCAGCACCTGTCTGCCCATGACCTAGATTAAGTTTAAATTTTGCACTCTCAGTTCCTTATTATAGAACACAGTCAATTTAGTAATGATTGGTGGGAACTAACCTGCAGCCTTTGAATACCTACTGTGCTTTTGGACTGTGCACAGTCTTGTCTTTTCCATGTTCCAAGTGTGGGAGAATACCATGACATACATTCCTGCAACACTTCCTGGCAGAAGTTTCTAGATCACAGGCCCTGGTTCTCATGGGGGACTTCAATTACCCTGACATCTGCTGGGGGGCTAATACAGCAGTGCACAGGCAATCCAGGGAGTTTTTGGAGAGTGTTGAGGACAACTTCCTGGTACAAATGCTGGAGGAACCAACTAGGGGCCTTGCACCTCTCAACCTGCTGCTCACAAATAGAGAAGAATTGGTCAGGGAAGTAGAAGTGAACGGCAACCTGGGTAGCAGTGACCATGAGATGATAGAGTTCAAGATGCTGATTAAAGGAAAGAAGGAAAGAAGCAAAACGTAGACCCTGGACTTCAGAAAAGCAGATTTGGCTCCCTCCAGGAAATGATAGGCAGGATCCCCTGGGAGGCTGATTTGAAGGGGAAATGTGTCCAAGAGAGTTGGCTGCATTTTAAAGAAACCCTGCTAAGGCCATAGGAAGATACCATTTCCGATAAAGAGAAAGTACAGCAAATGTGGAAGGCACCCAGAGTGGCTTAACAGAGAGCTCTGCACTGAGCTGAAGCATAAAAAGGAAGCTTACAGGAAGTGGAAGCTAGGACAGATGACTACGGAGGCATATAAAGACACTGCTCAGGACTGCAGGGATAAAATCAGAAAGGCCAAAGGACAAATGGAGTTGCAGCTAGCAAGGGATGTGAAGGATGACAGGAAGGGGTTCTACAAGTATATCAATAACAAGAAGAGGATCAGGGATGGTGTAGGTCCCTTACTGAATGGGGCAGGTATCCTCGTGACAGAGGATGAGGAAAAAGCTGAAGTGCTCAATGCTTTTTCTACTTCAGTTTTCACAGGTAGCATCAGCTCCCAACCCACTACACTAGGTACGGTAGATTGGAGAGAAGAAGAGAGGCCCTTGGTGACGGAAGGTCAGGTTAGGGACTACTTAAAGAAACTAGATGTGCACATGTCCATGGGGCCGGATGAACTGCATCCGAGGGTACTGAGGGAGCTGGCTGATGAGATAGCAGTACCGTTGGCCATCATCTTCAAAAACTCATGGTGAACAGGGGAAGTGCCAGAGGACTGCAAAAACGCAAATATAGTGCCGATCTTCAAGAAAGGGAAAAAGGAGGATCCAGGGAATTACAGACCTGTCAGCCTCACCTCAATCCCTGGAAAAATCATGGAGCAGCTTCTCAAAGAATCCATCCTGAAACACTTGGAGGAAAATAGAGTGATCAGGAACAGTCAGCATGGATTCATCTAGGGTAAATCATGCCTGACCAACCTCATCACCTTCTATGATAGGATGACTGGATTTGTGGATGCGGGAAGAGCCGTTGATGTGATATACCTTCACTTTAGCAAGGCTTTTGATACAGTTTCCCACAGCATTCTCATTGGCAAATTAAGGAAGTATGGGTTGGATGCGTGGACTGTAAGGTGGATAGAAAACTGGCTAGAACAACGGTTTCAGCGTGTAGGAATCAATGGCTCCATGTCAAGTTGGTAACCAATATTGAGTGGTGTGCCCCATGTGTTGGTCCTGGGGCCGGTTCTGTTCAACATTTTCATTAATGATCTGGATGATGGGATAGATTGCACACTTAGTAAGATTGTGGATGATACCAAACTGGGGTGAACGGTAGACACCCTGGAGGGCAGGGACAGGATTCAGGGAGACCTAGACAAATTGGAGCAGTGGGCCAATAGAAATCTCATGAGGTTCAACAAGGAGAAGTGCAAAATCCTGCACTTGGGATGAAAAAAAACCCTGTACTGCTACAGGCTGGGGAGTGATCAGCTAAATAGCAGCACTGGAGAAAAGGACCTGAGGTCATGGTGGATGGGAAGCTGGATATGAGTCAGCAGTGTGTGCTTGCTGCCACAAAGGCCAATGGCATATTGGGCTGCATCAGAAGAAGTGTTGCCAGCAGATCAAGGGATGTGATCATTCTCCTCAATTCTGCACTGGTGAGGCTGCATCTGGAATACTGTGTCCAGTTTTGGGCTTCCCACTGCAAAAAGGACATGGACAAATTAGAGAGAGTCCAGCAGAGGGCAACAAAAATGATCGAAGGGCTGGAGCACAAGCCCTATGAAGAATGACTGAAGGAACTAGGTTTATTTAGCCTGCAGAAGAGAAGACTGAGGGGGGATTTGATGGCAACCTTCAGCTACTTGAAGGGCTGCTCCAAGGAGGATGGAGCTCGACTGTTCTCAGTAGTAACAGAGGACAGAACGAGGAGCAATGGTGTCAAGTTACAGCTGGGGAGGTCCAGGCTGGATATTAGGAAAAACTTTCTTACTAGGCGAGTGGTGAAGCATTGGAATAAGCTACCTACGGAGGTGTTGGAATCTCCGTCTTTGGAGGTGTTCAAGGTCCAGCTGGACAAAACCCTGGCTGGGATAATCTAGTGGGAGTGGTCCTGCTTTTTTGGCAGGGGGTTGGACTAGATGACCTCGTGGAGTCCCTTCCAACCCTATGATTCTATGATTCCTGTTGGTTCTTCAGCCAGATGGATCTGGATGATTAATAAATCCTGGCACTTGGTGAAAGGCAACAGGAAAACTAATGTGAGTTCTAGCAAGAGAGGGAAGGTCTCTATGGTGAAACCTTGTTAGAGGGTAGTCACTCACATACAAAGAGAGAGTATGCACTGGAGAGGCCTCTCAGTGTTGATAAATTCAAATTGGAGCAAGTATAGAGAAGGGCTACTGGGATGACCCAAGGAATGGAAAATCTGCTTTATGAAAGGACACTCAAAGAGCTGGGCTTATTTAGCCTAACCAAAAGAAGGATGAAGGGAAATGTGAATACTCTGTATAGATATGTTGGAGGAATAAATACCAAGGAGAGAGAGGAATTTTTTAAGTTCAGCTCTAATGTGAACTCAAGAACTAATGGAAATAAACTGGCCATCAGGAACTTTAGAGTTGAAATTAGATCCAGGTTTCTTTCTTTCTTTCTTTCTTTCTTTCTTTCTTTCTTTCTTTCTTT
>ML682018.1:5922715-6047487 GCA_007922195.1 Podocnemis expansa | reverse complement strand
TTTCTTTCTTTCTTTCTTTCTTTCTTTCTTTCTTTCTTTCTTTCTTTCTTTCTTTCTTTCAGGAGTGACATTCTGGAATAGCCTATTGGTACGGGGAGGAGAGGCAAAAAAAATTGGTTTCAAAATGGAGCTTGATCAATTTATGGGGGGATGGTATAATAGGACAACCTAGTCTGGTAATTGATTGAACTTTGGCTGCTGGTGGTGGATATGCTGATAGAATGATTGATGAGGTGAGTTCTGAGTTATTACAGAAAATTTTTTCTTGGGTATCTGACTAATGAGTCTTACCTACATGTTTAACGGATTGTCATATTGGGTTTTGGGAAGGAATTTTCCCCCAGGGCAGATTGGCAAAAGCTCTGCGGGGAAGGGATGCTTTCCCCTATAGCATGGGCATGACTCAATTGCTGGTGGATTCCCTATACCTTAAAGTCTTTAAATTGTGATTTGAGGATTTTAATAACTCAATCATAGGCAAGAATGGGTAGGTGAGGTTCATTGTGCAGGAGACCAGACTAGATGATCATATTAGTTCCTTCTGACCTTAGAGTGTCAGCAGGTTGGAGAGAGTGGGCAACGTAGCAAGTGAGTGACTATCAACAGCCTCTGGTCCTTGCTAAGAACCATAGGAAAAGATGCTGAAAACTCATCTTCTGATAGAAAGAGGGTCAAGTCTGGGCATTTGATTTGTCTCTTGTTGTGTGAGTCAGTCTGTGGTGACTGGAACCAGTAGTAGTGCTTACTGGGACACTCTGTGTAATGATATGCTCCTTAAATCCAGACAGCCTCTGTCACAAGTCTGAATATAATCAGTGAATTCACATACTGGATCTCTGACATATTAGCAGGAGTCTTATTCCTCTGTGAGCCTGGATTTACTCTCACAAAACAAGTTTCAGCCAGATGGCTCATGGTGATTCTACAAAGATGGCTTCCCAGAGTTTCCCACTCTAGACCTATTAATCCAATGTTGAGAGATTAAGTTGGTAGCTAGGTAGACAGAAGAATTTCTGTGTCAATCTCACATTGTCTACACTAGGGGTTACGTCAGCTTAGCTATGCTGCTCAAGAGTGTGTATTTTCACAGTGCTAAGCAACATAGTTAAGTCAACCTAATCTTCTAGCATAGACCAGACCTAAGTGTTAATGTCAAGGGAGTTAATCCTGATACATCAAGAGAAAGCAGAATCTAGCCCTAAGGCAGCATCTGCCAATTTTGTCAAAATAACTGCAATTACAAAAATGTACCCCGGTGTCTTGGCTGGTACCACCTTTTCTGCTCATTGAATAAAATTCTTTGGAGGTTTTTCATTAGATTTTGTTTTACAAACCAGAATGATGGTACAGTACCTGTAAATACCATAGCAGCTGTTGGGGAAAATGTCACTGAGCTCAGGAAGACTTATTATCTGTTTCTATAGTTTGTACCTCTGTGATGCGTTCAAGTTTCATTCTTGCTGCAATGGATCAAGCTAAGCACTGTAAATGCAATAACATGCCAGAGGAGGGACACTCTTGAGAAGAAAAGGTTCCCTAGGAAAGTGAGAAAATGGGAAAAAGAATCAGAATGACCTTACACTTGAATGAGCAGGCCCTGCTGATCAATAAGCTTGTTGTCAGAGAAGGCTGAAACCCCACCCCAGGAGATTTCCATACAGATACCAATATGAGGGGCAAAGTGTAAAGGGCAGAATTTGTACATGTGTTGAGGAGTATGGGCATATTGCTTGGGGATTTAAATGAATGGGGAAAATAGATTCTGAGCATTTAAGGCTTTTCAGACTGTCAGATAGGAACATTAATTACTTGGCTTTTAAAAGAAAGTTGTTATAAAAACCTGTTCCCTGTATAATCATCCTGCTTATGTGTTTGTAGGGAGGTGATCATGTCAATCTCTTTAAATTATTTAAAAACTAAAATCTTTGCAAGTTGCTCAAGCAATTTTTTCAGCTGAATAATAGCTATTGGGGTATCTAGGATGGGAAATGTTCAAAATCTCTGCTGATGCCATGCTTCCTATTGAAAAGAGCTAGCAGAGCCTGCTGGCTCCATTATATGTATGTCACACTATGAGGCAAAGAACTGGCTAATAGCAGATATGCTCCCCGTTGAAGTCTGCAAAAATAAAAAATAGAATGTATTGCAGTTGTTAGTTTGACAGCCACTGGTAAATTATGCCTCTTACCTGTAAACTCTCCAAATCCCCTTTCAGCATCTCACAAAGAACAATAATTGTTTATTGATCTAAACGTTAACAATGTATCACTTGTTCTTCAATAAGGTCTAGAAATGTGACTCAAGGGTAATAACTGCATCGGATAGCCACACAGACCATAGAACTCAGTGGATTTCTTCCTTCTTCCATAACAGAGGTATATAGTTTAAACATTTTTCACAATCTTACCTTATTAGAGGGAGAGGTGTGTCTGTGTGTCCTTTTAAATGGGGAGTTTTTAATCAAGTTATCTGTTTAATAGCACCTTTAAAATACTTGTCTAAAAGCATGGTGAAACATCCATAGATCTGTTTTTAAAAAAACAGTTCATGGCATTTGCCTCCAGAATATTATGCCTGTATCTTGCAAAACACACAAATGCAATATGGAGGTATAAAGAGCACAGTGTCTACAAAACTTTCCATAGAGAGGAAATCAAGTTCTCACCCACCCTACTAACATTTTATTCTAGGAGAGGTGAATCCATTTAAAGTGAAATGAAATAAACTTCTTGATAGGTAAGCTACATCTAATGAGATTTACAGAATTGTGGTAGTGTCAAATTCTGGATTTAGTGATCTTGAGAAGAATTTATTGTGTCAAGGATCCAGGTAAATTGGGACTGAAGTTCATTTCTGACTACCAGAACAGGAGGCACATAATCACGATGATGGCCATAGATAATGACAATAACATCAGAAGGCCGTAATAGAGTTATAACATAAAGCTATATTTTATGCAAGCTGACTACAAAAAAGTTTTCAAGTTCCTGGCTTATACCAACTTTGTAGATTTAGATGGTTGATATACCCTCAGATATCTCAGTGGCAATTAGTTACTTATCTTTCAATTCCAAAAATGGAAGTTGAAAGTTAAGTGGCAACAAAAAGCTAAGCACCTCTGGGACTCAGTCTCAAGTCCAGGCTAGACAGAAATGACAGAAAATCATTGAGAACTGAAGGCATTAAAAGGTCAGAAATAAATTGTGATCAAGTCCTGTTTGACCATTTTATCAGTCTGTATTTTTCTTTGCTTTTAAGAATAAAACCTTTTCCAGTCTCCCAAACTACTTGTGTTAGCTTAGCGATGCTGTAGGTATACAGTATACAAATATCTTCACATTTCAGTAATTTTCGTATTGAAAGGAGTGCTGTTATTAGGGACTATTTATGTTCAGGAAAACATTTAATGAATATAATAGCAATAGTATAAGAAACTATGATGAGCACGGGATTGAAAGTAGAAATATGGGAGTATTATGATTCTTTTGTCTACCATGGCAGTACTATAGGATAAATAGAGAATTCCCCATCATGCAGTCTCTGGGTACAGTCATGGTTTCATTAAGTCAATGGTAAAACTCTCATGAATTTCACGGGGCAGTAGTACATTTCTTCTTCTACCTAAGAAATATAAATTATAAACATTGTGTTAAAATGATAAGCTAAAGAATAATCCTTTGTTGGTATATCTTTGAATTCTCTTTTACATGACTGGTTGGTTTGTTTGGGGGAGGGAGGTTCAGTTGTCATAAGCTCAGAAGAGATAAACAAGGTTACAAACCTCCCCATGTTTATGTACACCCATGCTGTCTATCAGAAACTGAAGCTGCTATGAAAATCTTGGACTCTCACAGAACACAGGCTATAGAGTTAAAATCTAACAGTTAGCTACCTGAGCTGTCCTTGTGAGTAGAGCCCTAACTACAGTTTACTGTGCCTGGGGCACGCTTACAATAGTCACCACCTAGGGCAAGTGGTGCAGAGCGTGCCCTTTAGTGGAACGGGTCAATGTAGCTGCTCTGGCGCCCCTGGTGCAAAGCCCCACTCAGCCTGCCATCGTCACAACTCTGCTTGTAAGACCTAGAAATGTTCTCGTTCTCTGCTCCAACATTTTGAATGTTTCCCAGCCAGGAGTAACTGTATACATAGTGGTAAATTGTGTCATTAAGTATTCAACCATACTGGAATAGAGCCCTGAATTTAATTACAGAGCAGTTGTATCTGGAAGCATTTTTCCTGCTTAGGGTAGAGACAGGTGTTGCCAGAGGTAAGTCTATACTGCAGATGGGTGGTGTGATTCCCACTATGGTTAAATAGATTAGTGCTAGTTCAAGCTTGTACTAGTACACTAAAAATAGCAGTTTTGGTGTTGTAGCATGGGTGCTGGAGGCGGAGGCTGCTTTTGGGGTAGGCAAAGCAGATACCCACCTAGGGCCCCCAAGCAGCAAGAGGCCCCTTCGCCTACCACAAAAGCAGTGTCTGCTTCCCATCCTGCGCAATGCATGGCAGGGGGCTGGGGCTGGGGTCAGGGCTGGCAATGGGGGCGGGGCTCTGTGGGGAGGTGAGGACCAGGACCAGTCAGGCTGCAGGGGCCCAGGTGCTGGCGGGAGGGTGTGGGGCAGAGCATGGTGTCCCAGAAGCAGGACTCCTGCTCAGTCCCTGGGCTGGCTGCTCTGCCACCAGGGGCACTGTGTGCCAGTCCAGAGGCACAGGTCTGTGCTTCTGCCCTGCCCCTTGCCCTTGGCAGTGGTGGGTTGGAGCCCCCCAGCAAAAATGCACTGGGGGCATTTTGGGGGACCTTGGCAGGGCACAGGGCCATGGAGAGAGCCGGTCACAGGAGAAGGGGCCATGGAGAGAGTTGGGGCTCCTGGCAGGGCGCTGGGGCTGCAAGTAAAACAGGGATGCCAGGAGATCAAGGGATGTGATCATTCCCCTCTATTTGGCACTGGGGAGGCCGCATCTGGGATACTGTGTGCAGTTTTGGGCTCCCCACTACAAATTAGAAAGAGTCCAGCGGAGGACAACAAAAATGATCAAGTGGCTGGAGCAAAAAGACTGAAGGAATTAGGCTTATTTAGCCTGCAGAAAAGAAGACTGGGGGGGGATTTGATGGATACCTTCATCTTCCTAAAGGGATGCTCCAAGGAGGACGGAGCTTGACTGTTCTCAGTAGTAACAGAGGACAGAACAAGGAGCAATGGTTTTGAGCTGCAGCTGGGGAGGTCAAGGTTGGATATTAGGAAAAACTTTCTTACTAGGCGAGTAGTGAAGCATTGGAATGGGCTACCTAGGGAGGTCGTGGAATCTCCATCTTTGGGGGTGTTTAAGGCCTGGCTGGACAAAACCCTGGCTGGGATAATCTAGTGGGAGTGGTCCTGCTTTTTTGGCAGGGGTTTGGACTAGATGACCCCATGTGGTCTCTTCCAGCCCTATGATTCTATGACTGCATGGGTGTTTGGGGGCCCTGGTGGGTGGAGGAGGCTGGCCCCAAGAAGCCAGAGCTATGAGGTGGGGAGAGGTGTCATGGCTGCAGAGGGATGCAGAGGGTGGACTCAGGGCCAGTGGTGGGGAGCTGGGGCCATGGGGGAGGTGTGCAGTGGGGGGTTGGAGTCAGTGAGGAGGAGCTCGGGCTGCTGAGAGGGGAGCTGGGGACATTGGAGGTGCTGACGGTGTGGAGCTGGAGTTGTAGGGGACCATAGGGGGCCCCACAATGGGCCTTTGTCTAGGGCTCCCAATTGCCTAAGGCCGTTTCTGAGTAGTGGTTCAGACTTGCGCAAGTCCAAGCCTGCCCAGCTCCCATTGACTCAGATTGTGCAGCTAGACTGAGCCACTGCCAGTATCCCCCCATCTATACTGCTATATTTTTAGTGTACTAATTGGAGCTCAGCTAATGAGTCTGTCTACCCATGCTGGGACTCATACCACCTGTTGAAATGCAGACAAGAGCCAAGAACACTCCAAAGAGTACACTCAGCATTAGCATTTAGTTTGAAATGTACAGCATGGACTCTGACTGCACTCTTCTTTTTAGTGCCGGCTCCCACAGGGCAGCAGGAAGTTGGGCACTAGATTTATCCCATCCTCATTGGTCTGTCTCACTGTGGAGTGCAGAACACTATGTGCTTTGCACTCAGGAAGGCTGCCAGCCCTTTTCTGGTGTTTTTTGCAACTACAGAGAAAATCTTCGGCCCAGGCTTTCCCACAATCATCTCTTTGCTGATGTTGTTGATAAGGGAACTCAGCAGATACTACCACTTGTCTGGACCCAGGGTCATCCTATATTTCTTGGGGTTTGTACACCAGATGTGGGTACCCTCCTCCTGCCCCTCCTGTATTTGCATGGTAGTAGCCATATTCAATGTTGAATGTTGCTTAGGAATTTCCATATTGCTTAACCCATCTCTGTGGTAAAACACAATTTCTCACAGAATGGACAACAACATATAAGAGAAGATGGCCCTAGCTTTGAAGGCAAAACTGACTATTGTTTAAAAATCTTCCCTGCACTCTTCTTTGTAGGTAGTCAAATGTTCTGGGCAGGTATCAGAGGACTAGTATGGAGTAGTGATAAGGGCTTGTGTAAATATTTGTGTCCCTCTCTCAAGCTGGAAATGGCTTACAGCAGCATCTTGTCTCATTTTCTTGCACTGTAGTATTGTGAAAGGAATTTGAGCAAGAAAGCTTTTTTGTTCCCTCCTATGTTACTTTATTAAGATTCAATATTTTATTGTCCTGGAAATCCTTGGACTAGAAATGGATAAAAACAAAAACATCACTTGTCACACACAAGGAATTGCATCAGTGAACAGGATCAAGGAATCCCTGGGAAGACATACATGTAAATCTGCATAAGCCTACATTCAGTATATAAACCTTTCCCAGTTTCAATTACATTTGGTGTTGACATTTGAAACCATGCACTGTGATTGAATGGTGCGGCAATTAATAGAAAAAAATCAGCTAAATAATATGCAAAGAACCACAGAATGAATGACAAAAAAGCAATTTACTAGTTGCTTTCATTTAAATTACTTTACTGTCATTTACTTTCAATAATGAAATTTATGCTTTTTATATAAATATACATTATTCTATAGAATGATGTGAAATGCCTTAAAATCTGACTGTTTTTATTTGGGGAATTTGATAATGACAAAAGTGAAGAAACAAGTCATTATTTCTATAGTTGCACTGAGCCAACTACTTTATATGCATTTAATATAAATGATATCTTCAGTTCCTGGAGGAATGTGGGTATTTTATTGCTTTATGTGTTTTATTCTCAGTTCTGTCCTCTTCACTTCAACTCCCTCAAATATGCTTCTGTATTTTAAATTCCCTTCAAAAAGTATATTGTGGTTTCTGACATGCAATTCAAAGTGATTTTTAAGAGTTTTATCCTATAGGTCGAAGCTGGTAATTTGAACCCACCTACAGGTAATTGTGATAATGGGTATGTTAATACTGAGATACCTCTAATTGCTATTTGCTTCTCTCTGCAGGGGCCCATGGGGATTTTTTTTTTTAAATGAGGGCTTTTTGCTTCTTTTTTTGTTTTGTTTTGGTTTTTGTTTTCCTGGGATTTTTTTTTTTAATTTTACTTTCATAGTGTAATAGAACTACAACTTCAAACTTGTATACATCCATGTTTGACTGAATATAATGGTGTCTCTTCTGCTTTATAGATCTGTAATTATAAAGCAAATTGCTGGATCAGGTAATATCTGGTTTGAATGAAAGCAATCTTAAAGTAAATTTTACCCTTCATTATTATTTATTAGGGGTATTATCAAAGTATTTGGAAGCACTGTGAAGTCAGCACTGAGGTTAGCACAGTAACTGAGTAGAAACTGAAGCTGTGCCTGCCTTTCCAGAGGTGACTCAAGAAGCCCAGTGAAGTGGGACCAATGGCTTCATGCATAATCTCATGGCCATAAAAGCACAAATAGGCAAATCAGAGGGAACATCATCGCTGTGGCAGCAAATTCGCCACCAGGAGATCCGTCTTCTTGCATAACTGAGCGGGTCTATGAAGAGCCACTCAGTTGACTGAGAAGTCAGTCACTGAAGAGGAACCCTTCAAGCAGGGCACACTGAAGACACCAAACTTGGTAGATGTTAGACAGTCAATGGGAGATATACAAGTTAATTCATGCATCTCCCTTCAACTGACACAAAAAAGCAGCTGCATTGTAGAACAGGGCAGAGGGACAATAAAAATGGAAGCTAAAAACTTCATAAGGAAATATGTAACAGGTAATGTGGAAAGGAAAAACAGAGAAGCACAGAGAAATTCCAGACAGATGCATTCTTTTCTGTGATGTGCAAGGTGGAGGGGGAAGAGCACATGAGAGAGAGAGTGTCAGGGTGTAAATTGTAGAAGCAATGAAGGAAATACCTAAGCCAGTGGGTTAATGAAGCTTTGCCTGTTGCAAGTTCTATGGATCCTGGGATTTTTTTCTGGTACTGAGAAAGATAGTTATAGGATTTTCCTTTTTCTTTTTTTTAATTACTTTCAGAGGCCAGAAAAGGAATGTAATAATGAGGGATTATAAAGAAAGCAGACAAGTGTTCCGTTGTTGTGGTTCAGAGGGAGAAATAAGGACCCATAATGGGAGAGATTGCATCAGGGGGAATAGGCACTTTCAGTATGCCTGGCAGTTTGGCTGGGCAGGAGTGGTACAGAACAAACAGGGTATTCATGGATACCATTAAGTTGCTTCAGGCTGCATTGGAGAGTTGATGAACTCCACTAACATTCTGCTGAGTCTCTATATCACACAGCCAGATAAGACAATTCTTCTTTTCCCTTGCTACAGAAGTTAACCTGGGACACTTCAAGTCCTGAAGAGAACTATCTCTTACTCTAATAAAGCTATTAGATGGAGCCTCAAGGAAGGGAAGACAAGGGATTGACCCCAAGGGAAGTTCAGCCTCACAGGAGACACTTGGCAGGACAATTCCACTTAAAACTATTCTAACAAAGCAGGTAGAATTAATACAAGCCAAAACCAACAACATTCTTATTGGAATCAGTCATGACAAACCACACTGAATTCCCACACCCTCCATTTTCTATCAATAAACAAGACTCGAAATCAGACTATTTGATAATGGTTGAGATTAATGGGCTTGGACTAGTTGGTAAATTTACATCTTCATGAGAGTAACTAGTGCAGATTTTTCATCAGGTCTGCTTGCTGCATAATGAATCTGAACAGCAGGATTTGCTCTCTGGTGACTGTCCAGTCGTTCCTACAGGTTGCCTTACTATAAGGAGGGAAGAGCACAAAACTCCTTTACAGGCAATAGGTAACCACACACAATAAGTGTCAGGGAAGCAGCCCTTTGATGTTCAAGTCAGAGGAGGCATACAAAAGCTAACTCTTTGTCTCAAAGGGCACCCTGCTTTAATGTTCGAACTGAAAAAGAGTGAAAGGTGAATGAGTCAGAAGAGAATTTCAAAGACTTTTCACCAGGGAAAGAGACATCAGTATGCAATTTCCTAAATATTTCCATGCCCAATAATCCCTTCCAGTGGGGTTTTTCAGCTAGCAGCTTTGTGAGTAAGGAACATGGATCTTGTTGATTTTGTAAGCCATCCTTGTTCAAACCTTCTTTAAGGAAAGTAGAGTTGGGAAATGGATAATGATGGTCTTTAGAGAGAGTCATACTTTGAGGCTCTGGACCTTTGTCTCAGTGGTCAATGTTTGCACTCAATAGAAAATGTGCTGTATGTACAACTGGGTGAAATTTTTCAAGTAAAACCTTGTTTGTTTACGTATTTTTTAAAACAGCAGAGATGCTGGTCAACACAAATTCCCAAATTTGGGTCAATTTTGGCAAATTGATTCAGTCAAACTAAAAGCGGGGTCATTGGTAGGGACAGGAGAGATGAAGTCATACTTTACATTTTTTTAAAAACATTCATTACTCCATTTTCAAAATGAAATACTTTATTTAGGAAACATATTTCTGGTCAGAATTTCTCTAAATTTATTTATTTATTTACTTGTTTGTTTATTTATTTGTTTGTTTTAAAAAGCCCTTAAACTTTAAAAATACAATAAGAAGACCTGTGGCACTTTTAAAGACTAACAAATTTATTTATCTGATGAGCTTTCATGGGAGAAAAAGCCCACTTCATCAGACACTTTGAAGACGAAGCAGGATTTCTCCCATGAAAGCTCATGTGATAAACAAATTTGTTAGTCTTCAAATACCACAGGACTTCCTTCTTGTTTTGCTGATCTAAACTAAAACAGCTGCCCCTTTGGAACTTAAACTTTTAACAACTCATTTTGATATCTTGTTTTGCCAAAAAAGATTCAACATACTTTTGTTTTGGATTGATCCAAAACACAGTTTTTCTCACCCAGTTGTTTTTGGTTTAGCCACTGAATAGTTATGGGCACAATTCTATGTGCAGCATGTTTTGGAGTTCCAGTGACATCAATTTGGCATCCACAAAGACTTCCTGTTTTTCTGCCTGGAACTGGCCAGCTGGATCACGAAGGGAAAAGTAAGGTGTTCACATGACTGATGCCGGTTATATTTCCAGAATGTTTTGGGGCATGTGGAGGCCAGGACTTGTATCCACTGGTCTTGGATGGATGGTCTCATGCACTGAATGAGTCAATAGGCTAGTGAATTGTCATTATAGACAGTTTCATAATGAATTAGGTATAAGGATGCTGAATTAAGGTTCCATGGGCAGGCTTGGTATGGCCTTTCCTTACTTTGGAGTACTTAATTTTTAAAAACTTAATAATCTTTTAGGGTATGTCAACACTTACAATTTAATTTGAATTAATGGGGATAAATCTAAATTAAATTAATGCATGGCTACACTGGCCTTCATTAATTTGAACTAAGGAATTCCTAAGTTTGAATTAATGAAAGCTTACTTTGAAGTTATAAAACCTCACTTAACTTCAAAGTGAGGGTTAATTCAAATTTATTAGTTTAAATTAACCAGAAGTAGCTGTATTAATTCAAATTAACACTTTTTGACCCTCTTTCTCCCAGAATGCCTTCCTCTTTGTATATATTGGGTGGGAGCATGGCCCTCCTTGGAGGCCATCTTGCTATACCCCCCATGGTGCCCTTCTCCTAATTCGAACTAGCAAGTCCTGTCCATAGACATGCTAGTTTGAATTAGTTTTCCTAGTGTGGCCATATTAATTTGAATTAACTTAATTCAAACTAATCATTATTAGTTTGAATTACTTAGTCTGAATTAAGCTAATTCAAACTAAGCTTCTAAGTGTAGACATAGCCTTAATGTGTTTCTGTGTGTATTTTACTTAGGTTTGAAAAAGAATTTCAGAATGCAGATATTTGATCATGTGGAACCATATTGATTTCCACATACATCAGCAGCAGGATTAGAACCTTTTATCTCCATTATTCATTCTGAAACCATTTTAACTAACAGAGTAACTGGTATCAGTAGATGTTTGTTATCTTCTATAATGACCAGCCATACATTTTGCTAATAGGTTTCCCAGTTATTTTCTGACATGCAGGAGAATGTTTAGGCTCAAATTCTATTTCAGTAGCTTTTCTAGTCACTATAGATCTTTCCTTTCCTATCCCTCCAGCCTTTCCTTTACCACATGCCCTTTCCCTTACCATGCAAGTCGTCTCTTCCTGTCCATCCTTGCCTTAACCTGACACCTCATCTTCCTCTCACAGATCCTCTTTTTCTTTCATCTGACTCCCATTACACCAGTTCTTTATCACTACTTTAAAATGCCTAACTTTAAGCTCATGACTAGTGTCTCAGAAATCCATTGATTGGATGAAAAACATTATTTCACTGTGTTGGACCATCCTGTTAACTTATTTACTCCTATTGTGATCTGCAAGGATATATCATGGGTTTTCTTTCCTTACTGTGTTACTGTGGCAACATTTCTCACTTTCACCGTGTTCCGTAGCCTTGCCCAAATTCTCTGATGCAAACTACCAGTATGATTTGCTAAAACTGAAGCAGATTGAGGACAGTTTCCAGAAACATGTGGGAGAGAAATGCTCTACAATAACTGCACATAATGGGCATAATCTTGCAGTCTGTGCTCTTTTGCTCCTTAAGTGCTTCCCAGTTCTATCCATACATCAGTAGATGGTAGTCAGAGATCTTGTTGAGGTATTTCCACTAATAATATTAAGAGTTTTTAAAACACAGATTTCTCATGTAGTGATAGATCTTTATGTATGCTTGATGTTCATAGTAGTCTGCTTTGTGGAGGCCTATAAAATGGCTAATTAAAACAGCATGGTCATTTATGCCAATCAAAAGTAATATTTAATCATAAATAGGATAGTGCGTATTTCCACTACAACTTTTTATTGCTGCATTTAAATTATTGCATTTCATATGTTTGCCTGTTTAACTCCATAACGTCATTATAATGTCTTTCAGCCCATTCGTTTTTAGCATTCTCTGAAAAAGGATTGGTCACTTGGGGCCCAATCCTGTCATCCTGATTAATATCAATAAGAATACAATTCTAAATTCTGACAATAATGACATTTTGATATCAGTATTAACTGTTTATTGCTGATCATTTTTGCATATGGAATGGGTAAAGGTGAGAGGAAAAATAAGTCAAATATACAGTATGTCTACTCACAGGATGCCTATTTTCATAGTCTGTTTTTAGTTTGTATAGTATGAGGCTCACTTTTTTGTTGTTGTTTTTTTGTTTCTGGTTTTGTTGTTGGTTTTTGTTTTTGTTTGTTTGTTTGCTTGTTTTGTTTTGTTTTTTGGTCCCCTGTAAAATATAGTTTTTCTTCATTAGATTTTAATGAAGTGTCCTCTTGGCTCTTCTAATGTGAGGCAAGATCTTCTTGGACTCCTTGCATTCTGGTCATTGGTGCAGAAAGTATATCTATCACTCTCTTCTCACTACACAGCCATTCGTCTCTTGGCTTGCATTGTACTTTGTTACACACGTTTTGATCCTTGATTGGACTTGGAAATTCAGAGTGACAAACAGGGAATATAGAAAGAAATGGATAAAGAAAGATGGAGTAGGAAAAGGGGGAAAAAAAGAAAGTTAGAAGTAGTTGTCCTACATGTGAGCTCATTTTTTTTCCCCAGGGAGAATGCATAGTTGCCGAACAAATAATAAAGAACTAAAAGTTTAACTTTTAAATTAAGACCACATTCTACTCTTGATCTTGATCCATTGTTGTCTGTAGGAATTCTGCTCTGGATTCCAGGTAACATGAATCTTTAGACCTATATTCTTGCCCATAGCCTGTAACTAAATATGGACTTTGGGTTTCTCCCTGCAGAGAGTTCTGGATGTCCTTAGATCTCCAGGGAAATCCCACAGATAATTCAGCGCCTTTGGAAGGCCAGACCCTTCTTATTTCTACATAAGCATCTCTGCTGCTCAGAACAATTGGGGCTATAAGGCATAAAGATGAGAGCACTCCTTTCCAACACATTTTGAAGCATTTGAGTGGGCCCTCTGTTCTTTTTATCTCTCTGTGGTTAGACTCAGCTCTCAGTACTCATTACACAGGCACATTTTCTATTGACTTTAGTGGCACTTTTCCAAAAGTAAACATTGCAGGAAGATGTCCTATTGTCATTAGAAGGCAATAGGTTTTTTTCCTTAATTTAAATTTTGCCTGAGTTTCTGCTGAAGTGGCTGCTTGCAGCCTGTTGTCACTAGGTGCAGAAAGGATATTTATCTCTGTTATAAATAAGGGCACACTCTTGCTTTGCTTATTTTGTAGCAAAAGACTTTTTCAGTTGAACTGATAATTTTTGCTTGGGTAAGTATAGCAAATACCAGAATCATACTAAGTGCATTCAAACACTGAAGGTATTCAAACACTGAAGGTAACGGTGAGGTTTTCAAAAATATGATATACAGTTTTACTTCCATCTTCAGAAATACAAGGAGCTGAAATGAAGGAGGCACAGCTACATTTCTTAGTAGTTTGATGGAAAGCAGTTAATTTAACAACATTCACTATCATGCTGGCAAAAACATATTTGCTTATGTTTTTCTCATGTGCACCTCAGCTGCACTCAAACTGCAGAGTTAAAATGCATCCTGTCTTTGCCATGGAGAGACCTCTCAGATGTGTGATGCATTTCTGTGCACTACACAATATACAGTGTGCAAGAACCTGCCCAGAAAACAATTATAGTAATTATTTTTATTTAAGAAAAATATAAAGAAAGCAGTTTGTTTGAATGAAGAAATGTTGGGGAGGAGTAAATATAATTTTAGGATGTAACAGTCAAAATCTGTAGGACATTTATACACAGCTCTTTTAAATTACTAATTTAATAAAGGGACTGCTTAAGGAAAGGGTATACTATTCTTGTGAAGGAAAAGAAACCCAAGACTCCATGTTTTGTTAATGCCTTTACACTAAGTCAAAATAACCTGTTAGTTACTGTTGTCTTGGTTTCAATTATATCAGTGGCTTGTAGTGATTCAATTAAAGAGGATCTGGCCTACATAATACAATACAACTTTTTTTTACACATCATCTTTCATAACATCTTACAGAATGCTTTACAGATTCAAAGGATACATTTATAGAGATAAATAATAGCCAAGGGAAAGACAAAATGTGCAGGTAGCATGAAAGAGAATTGTTTTCATCTGAGATTTGATGATAGAAGAAGGGATCTAAGAATGGTAAACTTTAAATAACTACCAGTCTCCGGATTCCTAAATGAATATGGGCATAATAAAGATATGGTAATAATGTCACTGATTCTTTCTATAGCTCATTGTAAAGGGGCAACATGGCAACCCCCAGAGGGAAAAGAGGTAACATGGCTGCCTCCTGAGATGAACAACTGGCAAGCAGGGCCTGGAGATACCTGTTCACCAAACCAAAAGTCAGGGGGCGGGACAGGAAAGCTAAAAGAAAGGTGAGACAGCTCAGTTCAGCCCTGGCTGCCAAAGACCATGAATGGTTGTCTCCCAGCTACTCAGTCCCAACATCCCTCAAGCTGAGGAAGGGGGCTCCAGCACAGTACCAAGAGGCCTGGCTTGGGCCTTGCATGGCAGGTGCTCCTGACGATGGGCCAACTCACCTCAGGCATGGTGAGGTGGGGGGACTGGCAGAGTCAGGGGTATCTGAGTTTTCCCCTGAAGCCCCAGGCTTCTAGGAACCAGCCCCAACACCGCCTTCCTGCGATTTGGAGGAACTGCCACTCGCCACGAAAGAAGACAATCTCCCTGCAAGACAGGACCTGGAAGAGCTGCCCCTCACAGAGGACCCAGTGGAGCACCCTGAATTACCCCTACCAGATGAGATGGAGGTCCAAGTGGAGTTGCCTGACTTACCCCACCAGATGAAATGGAGGGCTTCTACTCCTTGCCCCTGGATGTCTACCCAGAGGACTCCGCTGAAGGGGCCAAACAGACACTACCGGAAAAGAGAGAAGTGGCCTAGGGGAGTTACACCTTAGGCACCCGGGCCTGAGCCCCAAACGGGGGTCAGCATGTTGCGGCTGGCGCCCTGCTGACCCCGTGGTAGAATCCTTGGCCACTGTCACAGCCCTGGGCTGGGACACAGTGGAGTTGGGCAGGCCTGTGTCCCCTTCTTCCTCTCTCCTTCCCCTAGATGGCACCACCTGTGGGGCCGCGAACCATGAAACTGAAGCCCTGTCTGATTCGTAGAGTTGTTTATTCTCAACCCAAGGACTTGTTATTGGTGTACGCTACTTTAAGCGCCTAGGACTACTGTTGGACAGTCCTACTGCAGGGCTAAAGACTAGTTGTGCACCTCGCCCAAGGGGCTGAAACATACTGTTTGTTCCCTTCCTCCACAGAAGGGAGAGAGACTATAAACTTGTTTGCTCCATCTATGCCAGATGGATAGTTAGCACCTGGAAGGGACCGGGTGGACGCTTACGCCTCCCTGCTCACCTTGCCAGGAGTCGCACGGATGGCAGGGGCAACACAGCCTCAGAGCCATTGACTGTTTAGTGGCCAGAATCAGGGCAAGCTGTGACGATAAACTGTTTTAGTGGCTGGAACCCTGGAAGGGGTAGATTATAGACCTTAGCCGCAGAGCTAATTTCCTAGAACTGGATTTGAGACAAGAGTCAGCATAGCAAGAGGTGGTGCACAGACCACCTGGAGGGGATCTCTTGAGCATTAATTTCCCAATAACACCACAAGGAGGCTCCCTCCAGGTGTGTCGAGTTCTGGACTCGCTTACACTCATGCTGGAAGACAGGTGGCATTGTTCCATTCACTATGAAGTCAGGACAGATAAGACATCAAGAGGACACGTTAAAGGTACCTACTTGCTATAGTCAAAGTGAGAGAAGATGATGACAGAAAGATTGTAGCAGAGACTGAAATGAGTCACTGACATACAAAAATAGCAAATGTATATGATAGTGAAATAGGAGCTATCTGGGGAGATGAGTTGGAAACAATAAAATCAAACTTGTGAGCCAAATATAAATATGGATTATAGAATTTATCCTAATATTATTTAATATGCAAATTTGGATTATTCTGATTTACAAGGCTGGTATTTAATCATTATAAAGCATGTTGTTAATCTAGATATTTATATCCAGCCATTGGTATCTCCCCAGTGATTTTATTAACACTAAGTAAGCTACTTGAAGTATATTAATCAACTGTTAGATCTCTCTGTGTGGTATACAGCTCCAGGCAGGGTGTCACCCCGGTGAACGAAGAGGATAAAGCTGGGACTTAACCTGCTGTTTTGTTTTTCTTCAATAAATGGTACCTATTGAAAATGGATTGTGAGTCCCTATATCATCAAAATATATTTCCTGCTAATATATGTGATCTTTTTAATGTTTAACAGAGCCCTAGTGTTAATAGATCAGCATTGGATGCCAACTGTAAAATGGGATGTAATATGCACAATATCTAATGAATTCAACATGCAACTCCTGATTTTATAATCTGTGTTGGGCCTATTAATTTCAACAGAATTCTGTGTGGGCATAAGGGTCCAGCCATGCAGATCAGATTGCAGATCTGGACTTAATCAGAAGACTCTGTGAATCTTCATGACCTTTGACAAAAAATAAGAGAAACTGCAGTTCTTTTTTTTTTTTTTTTTAAAGTATCAGACAACTTTGGAGTCTCAGTTTGAATTTACTATCTCATTAATATCCTTTCATTTTCAGTCAAATATGCTTCTTAATTTTTGCACTGTCTTCTAGTGACCATATCTATGAACTAACTGCATAAGCAGCGCTCATTATTTGCTTATTCAAGTATATCAGGATATTCCATTTAAGTTTTTTGAACTAGAGAGATGGAAGATGTCTTCTAGTACTCTAGGTGATGCTTAGAATTTTATAGTTCACTAGTTAAGATATCTTTCTGCGAATACGCTAATGATTTTTTTTTATAGCTTATTAACTATCTGACAGTGCACTAACACAAATGTATTCAGCTTTTAAAAATAAGGTAACTGATGCAATCACACAATATATCACTTAATACCAAAAGTCCCAAGCAGCACCGTGCTGTTGTATTAAAGTTTGATTGTAATGCATTATAAAAAGATGGACGATTACAAGGACAGTGGATTATAAATATTCTTTAATTGTCTGTCGGTTTTTTACCTTTGCTTTATGAATAGTTAAAAAATCAAAGTAGGCATTCACAGCTCTACTTTTCAAGAAGTTAGTGGGATGTGTAGTGAAGCACAAAGAATCAAGACAAAGAATTTTTGTTAAAACTAACTTCCTTTCCAGTGTTCAGTGATGTACTGAGAAACAGTGAAAATTACATATGGTATTCAGTCATGCAAGACCCCATCTTGGATCAATTCTTAGTGCCCAATTCTACTACCCATTTCCTAAATTTAAATTCAGAATGGATGCACTTTCTTTTAGTGACATATTATTCTTTATTTTGTGGAAATACATAGGGGCCCCAGGCAAGGATCATGGCCCATTTTGATAGACAGTGTACATACACATAACAAAAGCCTGCAGACCTTGAAATCTAAATATAAGATAGACAATGCATGGCTACAAGATACAGGAAGAAAATAAGATAGCAAGGATATCACTATGAAGATCATGATAAGTAACATTCACAGCACACTAGCTGCTTAATAGTTGTCATATTTTTAGTAGGCATCATGGCAGAGGAGAGTTTTATGGAGGAAAATAATGTAGCTTTGTGGATGTATATGGGGAGCTCTTTTCCATGCATAATAAGTGGCAAGAGAGAAAGTCAGGAGATACTGGTTAGAAAATCACAAACAGACAAATGTATGAGGCATGGATGTACTGTTGGGATAAGTGTTAAGTGGATTTTCTGAGGAATCCCTAGAGAAATTGTGACACTTTTTTGGGGTGCCCAGGACTTTGAGCCACCTAGTTACTCTATCACTTCACCTCAAGCCAGAAGGACAATTGCTTGTACCTAATTGGCTGTCAGTTCTCTGCCATCAGCCATGTGATAGACACCCAAACAATCTCTTTAGGAAATCCTAGCCCTCATTTTGCTTTTCAGGTTAACAAATAGGTGTACTCCAGTCTCCTAGACCCTTTGAAGAATTCCTCTGTGCTATCCAGCCACTGTCATTTGCTACACACAGAAATATTCAAGGGGACTGTGCAGTCACCAGGTTGTTTGATACTGAGGACTGGCTTCTATTCACAGCACTGAAATACATTTATAATGAAAACAAATATAGGTTTATTATCAAAGTTTAATATTCAAGACACAGAGAGCAGTCTTATCTTACCCAAAGCTTTCCTGCAGTTCCAACCAAGACTGGTTGGGATCTTGTTTTCATGAATGCAGTCACAGTATTTGATTGATTCCTCAAGTGCTGGACAAAAGATGTTTTTTTTGCCTTCCCATTATATTTCCCAAAGTCATTGTTTGTTCCTAAAGTCCAGATGACCCTTCTCATTTAGTTCCTGATGTACTGACTCCATGTTGACTTTGTATACAAATGGGGTCTCAAGGCTGTTCCCGACTCTGGCACTCTGAGTGCAGAAGGTGGGGGCCTGCAACAGGCCTTAAAAGCCACTGGCCTTAAAGCCTGATCTTTAAACTCTCCAAGACCTCCAATTCCTGGCCTTGGAGTGGTATCGCTGCCACCACCCAAATGCAAAAAAACCTCTTGAAAACCCAGGAAGGCACACTTAGGAATTCCTTAGGAAAGTGACTGAACTCCAGCTGCAATATGAGCTGGAACTGGAACAGAGTCCCCTTTAGTAGCTGGCTGTGTAGTCTAAGGCACGTGCACACAAACCTCTTGCCCTTCAGGACTCAGAACCAGAGCTTACTTAAAAGGTAAAATCTTTAATTAAAAAAGAACAGATAAAAACACAGACAGTTGCTTCTCTGGGAATTAACTTGGGTAGTTACAGAGTAGTGGGAGAGGGTACATGTGCTCAGCACAGAGAAATCCAAAAACAAGCCAAAAACAAAGAAAATACCCTGACCGCGTCTAAGTACCATTCCCTGTTCTACCCACACCTGGTCAGTAACGATCTTAACTTATCTTTGGTAAGGATGTTTCTGGATTCTTCCTCAGTCCCCTCTGGCCTCCTCCTGATCCTTCCAGGAGCTCTGCTGCATCCAGACAGGCACAGGCAAGACTGCTGTTCCCATTCAAAAAGTTGTGCTTTGTTCCTATTGGCTGTTCTGGGACTTACTGACCAGAGTGTTAACTCCTTCCTTCCCAAGGATTACTACATGGGGCTGCCATTGTTTTTCCTTTCCTTTTTTCATTTGCAGACCCCCTAAAATGAATGGAGGTGTGGACCCCTCTGTAAATCTTTGACATAGTCCACAGACCCCAGGTTGAAAACCAGTACCTTACATTGCTGATTTTACATGACCACTAAGACAGACAGGTGTGCCTATATCTTTTGTATGGAAGAAACCTGTGTGTCAACGCTGCCTTGATTCAGATTTTTAGCAATATATTTTCTGATATTCATAACCAATGTGACCCTAGCTTTCACTGAAGATCTCACAGTACATTCTTCATCGCTGAGTGTTATGAAAGCAGTATGCTGGATCTAGTGATTTTGTCAGGTCTGTTAGGAGTTGCTGCTAAGAACAATGAACCCTTGCCCAGATGATATTGTTGCTCTTACTATCACAAGAAATTAGAGAAAATTCCCAAGTATCAGCTGTGCACCATCCACCTTTTAAAGCTATTCTCTGAGAAGATGTTCACTGTCTGCTGATGGCCTTTTTCAGAAGGATAATATCAAAGACCTGAGCTGTACTTTAAAAACAACAACAACAACAACAACACCCCCCCCCCCAAAAAAAACCCCTTGAACTGCCCTCTTTTTGTACCAGTTCTGGATGTAAAACAGATGACTTTGTAACTATGAGGAAAACCAACTTGTGAGTTATGAAGGATTAAATCCTATCAGAGTCCTAGATTAGAGACCTCAGGTAAGCTAATATAATGTGTATAGGATTTTTATTGTTAGAAAATGCTTTTGCTGTAATGCTTTTATCTTACAAATAAATATGCTTGCTTAAGAGGAGCTCTGAGGTAACATAACTACCAGCAAACTATTGATTGTAATCCCCAAAGAGAAAGCAAGCACAGGTGCTGGTCTTTTTAGGCAGCCTGGCTTGTTGGTGATACCACAGTGTAGATCAGAAAGCCAATCTAGCCAGGAAGGAGTGAAATGTAGGTATCTGTCCAGGAGAGGATAGCTAGGCACTGGAAACCATTAACTGGGTATCCTGGAGGGACCATGGTGAGGAAATGAAGGTGTGACAGGTCTTAAAACTGAGGAATAGTTTGTGTTCATTGTGAAGTGGAGGGAAGAAAAGAAGGTAAAACCATGAGGCAGGAAAACCATTGGTGGATTTTGAATGGATATAAGTGGAGAAATATGGCATTTGTCAATGTCTGAAAGAAAGAAATTGCGATAGTTGAGAAGTGATGATGTAACCCGAGATCTTTGCCACTTCTTTATCTTGAAAATAAATGTAATTCAATAAAGGAAACTATGAGTGCAGAATAGCATAAGGCAATCAATCTGGTAAAAATCTTCATTAGAATACATATACAATTCTTACTGCTTTACTTAACAATAAGTATTATCTACAAGTGTTTCAGTATTCAAATGCAGTCAGTAAGCTAAATATGATCTCCCCTCCATCTGGAACATAAGAAATACATCATTTCACTAAAAAGGGCAAACCTAATAAGAGATCTTTTGGTCATTATAAGTCTTGATGGTAGAGGGTTTTAAACTTTCAACCTTCCTCACTTCCACCTCCCATCAGATATACTTAGTTCTCCTCCACTGCTTGGCTATTCATGCAAACTTTTGATCTCCCCTCGCAAGTGGTTTATCAAAGCCAGCTAGGAGTAAGGGTAAGAGGATGAAATCACCCTTTTATTGATTGGTTAAGGATGAAGTCATTCTTAATGTGATTGGTCAATGTGATGTGAATAGGTGTTTGGAATGTATGAAAAGAGCAGCACTTACAGCAGAGCTTCGGAGATCTCTCCCGCTCCTAACGGGTTCCACTGGCCTCTGGCTATGTCCCCATTGCATTAGGAGTCACACTCTCAGCCAACCCCAGAGAGAGTGACAATGTCTCTTGTGGATGACGTGGGCATCATAGCATCAGGCTTAACTCAGTGGCCTCAAGCATTTGCTCAATAAAGTCCTGGATGTAAAATAGTCTCCAGAGGGTACATTGAGTGCCTGAGTGATGCAGCTAACTGAGTCCTGCCTTAACGCTTAGAGTCTCAGTGTAGTCCTGGGCATACCAGATGCACAGAGGATGTACATAAGAGGGCATCCTAGCATCAGGCTCAGCTGAAGGCCTTAAAGTCCTGAATGTTCAGTCTTCCACTCCACTCCACACAGCGCAGCTAACTGAGTCCTGCCTCTAAGTCTGAGAGCACCGAGCACCTGTAGGGCACTGAGCTTGTGAAAGGGTTCAGACATCACAGGCAACTGAGTTTGATACTCTAATATCTTGCATGCACACTCTGCACCAGAGGGTACAGAACAGTGAAATCTCTGCTGGGGGACTTTCGGGTCTCACTGTCTCCAGGAGGAGTTGCCAGAGGGTACAACTGGAACACCTTCCCAGTTGGGGAACTTGGTGTCTCACTGTCTCTGGTATAGGCTATCCAAAAGAGGTTGCACCACTCAGTCAACTGAGTCCTGACTCAAGGTCCATGCTTCTAAGGAAGCCCCAAAAGCTAAAGGATCTGAGACACATGGCTAACTGAGTCCCACCTTAAGGCTTATATTCCGGAAGCTCTCAGTCTGCACTCACGCTGTAAGACCATCTCCAAGCCCACAAACAGAGATCAAAGTGATAACTGCAGCTGTGAGCCTTAGAGAACCTTTGAAGTCACCATCTCTTCAGTCGCGGAGTGGAAATGCTGAGTGAACAACTCAGGACAAGGTTTAAAACCAAACTCTACTGGATTGTGGTAGGAAACTAGCAAACTGCCTGCTCGATAAACCAGGGGAAAAGCTTAAGTTGGGAAACCCTCATTGTGCTGAGAAGAGAAATAGGTTTAAGACCTGAGATCTCCCCATTCCATAAGTGACTGGCCCTCACTTGTGGAATGTTATAGTTTAAGTGCTTAGGTATTAGTTTCTGATGTTTTCTTGTGTTTTGTTTTATTGTTACATCTGTAATTGTATGTCTGTAATTTTAAGAAGTATAACCCAGCAGAGCAGTATTCTGTTCTAAATTGTCACTGTCTACTGCTCGCTGTGATATACAGGTATTTGATTAAAATGCATATTTTCCATCTTTGAATCTCCTTATAAGTCTGTAAGATCTTAAATAAATGTTCATACCTGTTTTTCAGAGAATACCTAGCTCTAAGTTTCTTCATTGCTCTGAATCTGTTCTTGATCGGCAGGCTGTAGCCATATTTTCCACTAGGGGTTTTATCCGTTTAGGCGACACTGATCCCTGACCCTTCATCTCAGAACTCCTCTAGTTTGGAGGCAAAGAAATATTTGTTGCTTTCAAGCAGCTTAAAACCACTCATTTGAGTTCTGAGGTAACAATGTGGGCCTGGCTAAGAATTTTAGCTAGTTGAATAAAAGGAAAGGCAAGATCTTAAGATATTGTGCTGTGAGCAACATTTAGACATAGTTTGGCTATGCCAAAATTACAAGAGTGTTATGTCAAAGATGGCACTTGGGTTATGATACTGACATGGAAGATCCAGACCAGCTTCAGTGTGTCTGATTTATTTCCCGCACATCCCCCAACCAAACCTCTTACCAACTCCTCAGCTCCAAAATTTTCAAGAGGTGTGAAATGTGGAGTGCAGAGCAGGACTTCTGGGGAGGAAGCAGAGGGGTTATGGATGGTGAGTGATAATTCCAAAAGTAAGGTTGTCACAACAGTGTTAATTCATCTGTATTGCATGTGTCAGACTATATTCTGTATTGGTGTATAGTTTCACATATGCTTACAATATGGTGGTGCTGTAGATCTATCAGCTGGTTAATAATTTAAAAGTGCTTAAAGTTCTTTGGATGAGAAGTGTTATAAGACTTTTATTTTCCATCTGGAGACAAAACATACATGCTGAATTTTAAAGTTAAACAGATTACCTGAGCTCAGAGAACTGACTGAACAATTGTTGATGTCTCTTAAAACATATTACCTTTCTACTTGTGTAACTCGAAAACAGCTTAATACATTTTCATCAAATTCTCCAGAGCAAATCACCATTGGCTTGAACCCAAATTAAGATCTTTCAATTTTAAAGGAATAAATAAAAAAATAAGGGTTTGGAATTAAATGAGCAATTGAAGAGGAGATCAACAGCAAGCTAAGGAAACTAGGACTGTTAATGGTGCTATTAGCAAACTGCTTTCTCAAACAAAATCTCTGGAGTCTGCTGATTAAACTATGTATTAAAAAAACAAGGAAAAAGAAAGATCATTTCATGTATACAACTAAATACCCTGCTTCTTTATATCATAGAAAGGCATAGTTATGAATTTACATGACTGAAACTCTGATGAAAGATTATGACAAAAGAAATGGTTTATCAGGTATTGAAAGTGTTCCATATTACATAATCTAGTTTGTTTATTGCAGTATTACATTCAAAATAATTGTTTGAATAGCTAGATCCTGGTGCTCTGGCATGATGAAGGAGCTTTTGACTGAAATCAGGGATACAGGTATATTGGTGGCTTTAATCACAGCCAGGCAGGGCACTGGTCCCCAACATAAATTTGACTGCCAAAGATTCTCAGGGACTATTGTATGTAGGAGACCCAGCCATGCCCTTTTCACTAATAGCAGAGATTGGAGATGGTGTAGGATATGGTGTGGTGAATGTGCACCCCCCAAGGATTATCATAAAAATATAAAATCTTCCAGGGGACAGATCTATCAGATTTGGACATCTTTTTGCTGTTGCATCAGAGAACTGGAGATTTAGAAATAAATATGCCATGGTTGCAATCATATCTTAATAAAACCTAGATGAATATTTAATGTACATTAGGACTAGAAAGTAGAAAATATTTATAAAGAACAAATTATATTAAGAACTGAAATTTTCATTATTTTTTTTCTCTTGACTATTTAGAGGGCATCTCCTCATAACATTTTACAACTTTTTGCCACTCAGGTTGAAGATTTCAGTAATACTTCATTTTTATCCTTGTCACTTAAGTTTCTCAGACAGGGAAGAATTTATCTAATTACCTTCTTCTTCACTCCTTGTCCTGAAGCCTTGTGTAGAGTTGTTATGCACCATTTAACCCAGAGTTGAGGGAATTATTCTGGTGTAGTTTTGTAAATCATTTGGAGATGCTTTGAGATGCAAAGTAGAAGGTGCTGAAAATGTTCCCTCAAAAGTTGAAAATGATCTCTTTAACAAGTTTCATTTCATATGTGTCCTCTGCTAACTGATGTGTCCAATCCTTGAGTCACAGACTCATTAGCAGACGTTTTAGGTTGTGTTGGGGGATAGAATTGGGCTACAATTGCTGCGTGACAGTTGTCCCTCCCTCTCTCTCTCTCTCTCTCTCTCTCTGTCTTTTTTGCAAGCAGGGCAAGGCAATTTTCCTCAAAAGTGTTTGTTCCTCTTCTGACAAATCACAATTTAGCCCTGTTTTGGGTTACTGTCTCCCAGTGTGTGTTATCAATGCCACATCTCTTGATGTTTGTCCTGAGGGTATCTTTAAAGTGTTTCATATGACCTTCACATTTCCTTTCTCCTTTGGTGAGCTGGGGGTACAGCAATTATTTTGGTAGGTGGGCATCAGGCATATGCCCACACTACCTGGCCCACCTCAGCTGTTGCTGATAATAAGGGCTTCAACACTGAAGATATTGGCCTTCATGAGAGCACTGACATTACTGTGGCAATCCTCCCACTTTATGCTGAGGATCTTCTGGAGAAAATATTGGTGTTGGTGTCCCAGATTTTTCAAGCATTTTTTAAAGGTCAACCAGGCCTCACAGCCATAGAGCAGAGTTAGAATTATGTAAGTATCAGGTGCGGTAGCCTTCTTTGAGCCTGTTGGAAACAGAATGTCAAAATCCATTGAGAGGTCAAACCAGGAAGTCAACCCCCACCTGATCAGAAGCAGATGGGTGGGACAGGAAGGGGATGTGTAAAGGCACAGCTGCTCAGCTCATTTGGGAGGCAGCAGTTAAGGGGAAAGTACATCTCTCCCTGGGTCCTGGAACCAGACCCTAGATGCTTCCCCAGGGAGGAACTACCTGAATTCCCCACAGTCTCGGGCCCTGAAAACCACTCTGACTGGGTTGAGACCTGCAGACTGAAGGAGTCACCTGGCTCTTCTGATCTGAAGGAGCTGTCATCTGCTGATGGCCTCAGGGGCTGACAGACCTACCATTGATTGACAAAGCTGAGGAGATCTGGAACTTCCCCTTGGTTGAGTATTCTGAATAGCTGGAGGAACCCAGAGAACCAGGTACACCCCAGGAAATGGGAGGAGGAAGTAGCCCAGGGAAGTCCAATGTAAGTCCAGCTTCATTGTGGCTTGTAGTTAGAGCAACATGTTTTGTCTGGAACCTTGCTTTCACAGAGGTAGGAGAGCTCACTACTGCCAGTGCTCCAGTCTGGGACACAGTGGAGTTGGGTGAACTTGTCACCTTCTCTCACCTCCCTACCTAGTCCAGTAACTCCAGGCCACTTATTCCTCTAGCCAGGCCATCTTTGCTTTAAAGACTCGGTGTACCCAGGGCCTGAGATGATTCCTGCACTTCCCTGCCCCGCCTGAGGGCTGGGACTTTGTGTTACAGACTCGCCCTGCCCACAGACAGACACTGCTTCTCTCCCACCCTGCATGAAGGGTGGAGGGGGCTTTTGGATCAGAGACAGACCACAGGCCCTATCAGTTCAGGAAGAGGACTGTTACCAAGTAGTACTGTTTTGTACAATAAGAGCCTTGTATGTGTTCTAATGTCATGATTGTGAACACTTGATGAGACAGTCTGCCAAATTTAAGGCTAACACAGCAGATTCCGTGCTGAATCTTGAAGTCTGTGTTGGCCCTGTGTGAGAAACAGCTGCTGCAAAGTCTTCTATATTTTCCTGTTTCCATCTGTTTCCTGTCTTCTATATTTTGAAGAACTTGCTTGCTGGTTGTGATGAATTGACCAGGTGCCATTTGGGGGAGAACTTTTGCTTTGCTAATGTTCAAGGTTAGCCCTAGACTTTCATAAAATTCAGAGAAGTAGTTAAGGGATGTTTGTAGATCCTCCTTTGAGCACGCAACTGAAACACAATCATCTGCGTACTAGAGTTTATTGTTGCCTTTGTTTCTTTGTTTTGGCCTGGAGACAAGAAAGGCTGAAAAAGTTGTCATCAGTCCAATATTGCATGCCAGTGCCCTGCGGCAAATGATTTTGGATTAGCATTTTCATAGCTAGGAAGATGGAGAAGATAGTGGGTGCCAGTAAACAGACTTGCCTTATACCAGTTCAGATAGAAAGGGCTCAGAGAGAGAGCCACTTAACATGACGATGTCAATCATGTCACTGGGGAGTCTTCCAGTGGTGGTAAACTTACTTGAGCAGCCAAACTTTGACATGATTTTCCACAGTTCATCATGACTGACAGTCAGAGACTTTGGTCAGATTGATTAAGAGCCATATACAGCTCCTGGTGATGGTATTTGACATTTTTCCTTGATCTGCCCAGCCGCAAAAATCATGCTGATGGTGTCCTGTATTGATCTGAAGCTACAGTGGTAGTCTGGGAGCACTTCCTCTTCAAGAGGGAGCAGATAAGTCAGTAAGAGTCTAGTAAGAGTCGTTTCAGCAGTTGAAAAGGGAGCAATGCCTCAGTAGTTGCCACAGTTGGCCACATCTACCTTTTTGGAAATAGTGACTGTAGGACAAAGTAAAAGGTCAAAATAGAAATGAGTAGAAATGCCTAGGTGTTGACTCAAGGCCTAACGAAGTAATCTAAAGATGTGCCTGAACCAAATGTACAATGGTCCTGAACTAAGGTAAGGACAAGAAACGGATTGTGAAGTTCAACTTCACTGATATTGGCAAGAAACAAGCTGAAATTGGAATAATAAGTATGAAAAATGGAAAGGTGCCTGAATGATGGAAGGTGCTAGGTCAGCTTAGCGCCAAGGAGCTAAAGGTACGGTTTCAGTCAAACCTGACACCTTGATGGATGGAGATGTCCAGTGATGCATGGACCTATTAAATTGATGGTTGGCATCAAGAAAGGGGCATGTGGACCAATCAAGGTAAATTTGGATCCCAAAGGGGGCCAAGTCAGTAGGTCTGAATAGGGTATAAGAATAGGAGCCCCAGAGCCCAAACTTCATGCAGCCAAGGGGGTGATGGTGACTCCTGCTGTCAGTTGGGCTATTCTGTTGCATTTTGAACACCAATTCTGCCAACAAATCTGTTGATATGGATTGTTTACATAGTGCTACATTGCAATAAAGTCTAGCCTGGCACCTTCATTTTTACAAGGATCTGTGGTTGTGTTGGTTTCCTCGATCGTGAGTGTTGCCTCAGTTTACCTCTTGCACACAGGGTATGCCTAGGCTCCAAATCACTGAGCTAGCTAAGTTCCCAGTTAGAGATCTGAGCCAGGAGTAATCCTGAGGGAGCACACCTTCAGAGACTCATGTACGCATTAACACACTCAGCCAAACTGATATCAGCGCTGAACACAGAGCAACACTGATAAGAACACATCTTGCCTGATGTGCCTGACTTCCCAGTGTACCACTGTGACAATGTTATCATTGTATGAATCAGTAGGATGTGCCAGAAACAGCTTGTCAAAATGGAGCTTGCTTGTAAGTGTTTCTCCCACCACTTTCAGTACTTCAGCTGGTATGCCATCAGGATCTGAAGCTTTATTGTTCTTCATTTTGCATAATTGCTTGAAGTTGCTCCTTAGGTGTTGCTGGGTTGGTGAGAATTTCCCAGACTGAAGGATGTAATCAATAATGTCAACAGACATAGTTGATTCTTGATTCAGAAGTTTTTATTCATGTTCCATCCAGCACTGTTTGATAGATTCAATGTTCTGAAGAAGAACAGTACTCTCTTCAGATCTCAACAGTGTTATATTACATGAACTTGGTCCAGACAGAGTTTTTGTCTCACAGAAAAAGCTGTCACATGCAGTAGAATTACAGGAGAGAAATGTATGTTGCTTATTTTTAGACTGATAAATTATAACACCTAGCTTTAACATTTGGTCTAAAAAAATTACCTATTTTCAGCTTACCTAGCCTGTTTTGTTTTTTTAAAGAAGCAACACATTCATATGGGCTGCCTATCCAGGCTCATTTGTTAAAATATATAAGCACCTCTCTCTACCATCTTTAAAGCCATCACCACCTTAAGAAAGTTTTCTGAGGACCGGGTGAGATTCCCTTTGCATCTCATCTAGATTGCTTTGTCATCCAGGAAGACAGGATTATGTGAAATACTCCTTTTCCTAATATGGAACACACTGAGGTGCAATCCAGACCAATGAGAGGTGGTGTGACAGCCTCCTCCAGAGTTTCTCTCGTGTTTTGCTATTTAACTGAATTAATTTCTGTAAAGAAAAAGAAAAAGATTTTTCAGGAAGTATAAGATATCATAGTCAGAAATAGTTACAAGACAAATAATAAAAAATACACTTTTTGATCATTAAAATTTAAGAAGCTTCATTTGGTTCAAGGTAAATCTTCACCACAGGTCCCCAGCAACAATGTTGACCAAATTCTCAGGACAGAAACTCCCCCAGTGTCAACGAGCTGATTACTTTGCTGTTAAAAGAAAGAAAGACCCTGCATGTTTTTAACCTCCCTTTTATAGTCTAGTCACCCTTCTAAATGAATTTCCTGGGTGTTACCCCTAGGTAAAGTTAATTGCATCTGTGATGATGGAGACATAGAATCTTGCATTGAAAGAGGCTCCATGCTGTTGTTTGCTAAAATGCAGATTGGTGTGTTCCTGCTCTCCTTCACTGCCAAAGAATGGCCACTTGAGAAGAGATTTCCAATATATACTTTACACAAGAATATCCATGACCAGTGTGCTATTAGTTTTTCAATGATACCTCACAAGGCATATTTTTAACAAAGATTATTACAATAATATGTCAGGATGAATACAGGGGTGCTTTTGTTCACAGGAGCACTGTATCCTACTGCCTCAAGGTTCAAGGGCTTGATCTTATAAAATCCAAGTGGTAAAAATCTTCACTGATTTTCAATAGGCTTTGGGTCAGAAGCTGTGAGTGCAAGAAACATGTTCTCTTGCATAATATATGGAAGAGAGCTTTGCCACAAGGCTAGTCTCAGTTTTAATTTATTTTCATTTACAGATTTAATGAGACAAGGCTAGTAGTTGGTAACATCTTTTCCATCAAAGAAGAACTGAAATGATCAACTTCAGACAGATAACTTAGCACTAGATCAAATCCCCTGAGGAAAATATTTACTTTTTACGAGTTTACACAGAGAAACAGCTCTAGGAAGCTGCAGCTATCCCCTGATTTTTTTTTTTTTAATTTAACAGAAGGAAACACTGATGCTAGAGTTGAAGTTTGTGATTTAATCATGGGATTGCTTGAGGATACTGTGCCATATCTCAAGAAATCAATAGTTACGGTCTCCGTTATTAGAGGAATTTTTACTTCTTCACTTGACCATGATATTAATTTGTTTATGTTGTGTTGCATGACTTTTTAGTGGATGATCTGAGAGGATGGCAGACTTATTTTGAAAACCCTTCTTGTAGCAGGTTTTTGCTATTATTCTTACTTATTAATTTTTATATAGCACCTTTCAACTTGCATCAAAGCATTTTTCAGACCTGTGGTCAATATGTATATAGGGATAGATTTATTTGCTAAAATATTGCCACCAACAGGTCATTGTGGAGAAATAATCTTGGCAGCACCAGCAGTACTACAGAAATCTGTAAAGAACAAGAACTGAAGAAAATAATTCAGGTGATATATCAGTGGATTTAAGTAGGCAGAATGCAATTACCCAGGTTGGAATATGATCAGGAGACTAGCATTAAACTCTAGTCTTGTGAAAAAGTGCCAAGGGATTTTTAATTACCACAAGTCAGATATTTTATGTCTCATCCAAACCTCTATTAGTGCAGTACCTTGTCACCCTGCTCTGACTACCGGCTCATAGGAAGGACTTCCAAAGAGGTACCTGTGTTAGCCAAGTTCAGTGTTTCCCAACCAGTTTGCCATAACACCCAGATGTGCTCTCAGGCATGAGCAGGTGTACCACAGAATTTTTTGAAAAACTACTCAGAGCTCTGGATTAACTCATGGTTATTTATGAGTTCATTTAGAGACTGTATGGTGATGTGCCTCAAAATAATTAAAGGTATCAAAGTCTGCCATGCCAGAGGAAAGGTTGGGAACCCCTAGTCTAGTTCAGCAATACAAAAAAGTACTCTTGTGCTACTTTTAAAGACTAACAAATGCCACCTACTGTAATTAATCACAACTACCACTTCTTTTTGTGTAACAGCTACACCTTAAAGGTTGCCTAAAGCAGATCTAGGCCCTATACAAATGTATATAAAGACTACCTTACATATATTGTAGTCTAAATAGACAATATGGATAAATAAGAGAAGGACATCATTATTGTTTATTATTTGTATTCCTCTGGCACTTAAAACTTCTAGTCATGGAACAGGACCATGTTGTGCTAAGTGCTGTACACACAATATGTCTTATTTTACAGATGAGGAACTAAGGCAATGACAAATTAAGGAACTTGTTCAAAGTCACTTAGGATGTTTGTGGTGGAGCTGGGCATTGAATCCATATTTCTGGGATTGGTTTTTAAGTGCCTTTTAAGCAGAAGAACATGCCTCCTCTGTCATCCAAGTGCCCTAGAGGTCTGCCATCCAAACACTGATGAGTTCGACATTATTTGCCTAATGAGACATGACGAGACCACAGCTTGAGGTGGCATGGCTGCAAAAAGCACATTAAGCATGTCTATATAGGTGAGTTTCCCCTTATATAAATTGACAGTGGATGCTTATCTAGTATTGCATTGGAAATCTATTAACATTTGAAGAAGTTTGTTTGATTTAGGGGTCTTGACAGAATTCAAATTACTTTCCTTGACCTTTGTCAATTTTGGTATATGTACAGAAAACAACAATGAGAAGATTTATAAATTAAGATCCTAGTTTTCAAATCCTGTCTGGGCACACGTCTCTTAATGCATGTGCATCTAGAGGGAGAGGTGGATTATAAGCATGAGTTATTGGTATAGGTTTCTCAGGAATAGTTGGTCACATTGAGATCCCTTGCATGCTGAGGCACAGAAGAATGAAAATGGTGATGATCAACTTAACTTTTTGACCAGAAATACCCAGCTTATTTTCAGGATTGTGTGAGGGGTGCTTAAAAGCATGTATGCATCTGGGGAGCACAAGGCAAGAGAGAATGGAGGAAGATCACCAATTAGGGGTACCACTTGAATTAGCTAGGCAGCTACATGCACATGACTTTTCCTGCCCTATGTCCTTTTGGCATGCAATAGTGTATATTATGGGCTGATTGCCATATCCTGGTCTAATAAGAAACAGGCCATGTACAAGGGTGCAACCTGACTGGCATGGCCTTTCTAATGGCTTCTGAAGAAGCTGGAGACCCTTACAGACCAGCCACTTCACTTAATGAATGATTCCTGGGCAGCCATGGAATGGCAGATTGGGGTGTCTATTAATGTTGGGTGGGACAATGTCCATTTTTGGTCTCTTGTAGAGCCCTGATGTCTGGGAAGCAACTGTCTCACAGTTAACCAAGTGCCACCATAAAACCTTAATAGATTAAGTATTATAACAAACCTCCTGTCACATTACTAAGTACCACTGCCACTTTAAAATAACTTGGTTGGAAAAGAGTGGGCCTTACACCATCCAAGTAGGAGCAGAAATCCAGTTTATCTAATTGATAGAAATGATCAAAAATCTATATTGACATGAAAGAAGAAATGGGAACACATGGAAATCCAGAAGAGGGTGGAACTGAAAGGCAGAAGGCCTGAATCTGAATGGCAAGCTGAAGAAATGGTTAGAAAGGGAAAGCCAGGATTCAGGAACTAAAAGGCTGCTACAGATAGTGTCTAGGAGAGTTGATGCTAAAAAGAACAACCCTGGAAGGAAGGAGAGAGAAAATAAGAGAGGTCTAGCACAGAACTTTAAATGACAAGAACTCCCAGAAAGGAGGCAGTTATGCAGAAATATGGTGGGGCTTGGTGAAGCCCAAGGGAGTTGCTCAGACCAAGTGTTGAAACCAGCAGATCTAGTACTGGGGACAATAAGGAAACTGAGCACTGACTTGGAAAATTTGTCCAGCAATAACTGAGTTGTGGCCTAATTAGGAATTATCTTCAGTATGGCTACATCTCTCATGGGTGTGAAAAATCCACATCTCCCTGAGAGAAAAAGCTAGGAGAATGGAAAAAATTTTCCATTGACCTAGCTACTGCTTCTTGGGGGTGTGGGCTACCTATGCTGATAATAAGTCCCAAAGGGGCAGCCATGTTAGTCTAGTAAACCAAAAAAAAGCAAGGAGTCTTGTAGCACTTAAAGACTAACAGATTTATTTATCACATGAGCTTTTGTGGGAGAATATCCCACTTTGTCAGATGCTTTGAAGAGGGAGAACTTACAGAATTTGATGAAAATAAATGCAGGGGAGTGTAAGACATGGGATCAGGTCACACTGCAACAGCAAAGCAGAGCATTTATAAGGATTCAAACTCTAGGAAACAGCACGCAGAGGAAGAATGAAGTCAAATTACCAGTTATAATGTAAAAAGAATCCATAGTCAGGATTCAGTCTTTCTTTCACACAATTTAATTTGCATAGTAGTTCAGTTTCATCTGTTTCTCTTTGAAGTCTTGATGTCCCATTGATTTTCTTGATGACCACCGTTAACAAATCATCAGCCAACCATCAACTCTGGTAGTGTCTACACTGAAGTGCTATAACGGTACAGCTGCAGCATATCATGGGTGAAAGCAAGGAGTAAGGTGCAGAAGATTCTTGCATACTGTGCAGGAGAAGGAGGAAATAGTAGTATATTTCCTCTTGAACTTGATGCTAATATGGACAAACACTGCCACAAGGCATGAGGCAGCAAATGTGGAGGGGTCAATGTGACCACTGAGTCATGGCCAGAATATAAAGTGAGTGCACATCCTGGTTTTATGGGGTCAATTCTTATTTTTCATAACATGCCCTAGGAACTTAATTTGTGATACCCCAAATATCCAGTTTTTCATTTAGTCAATCACAATATTTGTTTTCTTATAACCAATATATGTTTGTTCAAGTGGTATTGCTGTATTAATTGGGACTTAATCTGCATGTACCAAGAACAAACAACCTTTTGGAATGATTGGAGTGAAAGTGAAAGTTCAATGATTATAGAAAAAAGCTGGACAACACTCAGAATTTTCTGTTCTTTGGCAATTTCAAAAAGTTGAAAAAAATGCTTTGGGTCAGACAGAAAACAAATATTTTCAGTAAATCTGAAATGTAAAAAATAATATTAAAGGAAGTTTTGAAACCAAAAAGTCACTTCAAACCACAAAATGGAAATATTTTGTATTGAAAATGTTGAAATGTTTTGATTTGGGGAGGTGGCTGTTTGTTTTTTAAAACCAATTCAGCAAAATTGACTCAAATTCACAAAACATTTCAGGATTTCTCAATATTTTTCCAAACAAGTTATTTTAATTTTTGCAAACAAACAAACAAAAAAGTAGTTGAAAATTTACCCAGATCTATTGTAAACAAACTCAAACCTGTACATTTGGTTAGAGGATAAAGTAATAATTTCTTCATGGTTTTTCTATAAACTCATTCAGATCTAAATTACTGGATAAAATTCTCCTTTCTGAAAAATACACATTTATCACTATTTAGTCACTAGCAGGAGGTAAGGATACCAACTCATATATTTAAGGATACTCTTTCCTTTCTATGAGTATTTCATGATTCTAACCATATAACCAGATATATGTGGGTTTGAAGAGTAGGGGTTGTTAGTTTTTCTTTGTTTTAATTTCAGGAAGATGCTAACTTTACTAGAAAGCCAAATGCAAGTACTTAGCTATTACAAAAGAGTGGTTGTGATGTTCACCAGATTTTGAAACAGTTCTTCCTGGGAAAGCAATTTCTGTGTAAAATTGATCATAGATCAGTCTTTTGGTTGCCTAGCTTCCATCATCCAGGAGGAAAATTCACAAAATCACTGAACATCTAGTGACTTTCAGTTCCCATCAGGCCAGCAGCATAGAAGTTCTGATACCCTGTCAAGAAGAGCTCTATAAGTAAGAAGCATGTGAGCAATAGGAGCAGCTGTAGGCTGAGATGTGTTATGTTGGAAACGAAGGAGAGGCATTACAAAACCAAATTTTAAGATTTTCTGTGTGAGGAGATGGAAATGGAAAATTCACAGAAACCCCTGAAGCAGCAGAAACTGACCCAAAGCTAACCCATTAGAAAGGGTCTGGCTAGAATTGTGCGTTATAAGCAAAAGCGTGCAAAAGAAGGTGCAACCTCATGCAGTGATCCACAAGCTAACTGTCCCTATAATTTTAAAGATCATCCATATCACAGACTGGTGGCTTGATGAAGTGGGATTGTCTCCCATGAAAGCTCATGCAATAAATAAATTTGTTAGTCTTTAAGTGCCACAGGACTCCTTCTTTGTTTTACTGGACGTTGGAAAAACTCTCCCCAAAGCTCAGAGCTGGGCCAAGATGGAGTAAATCTGTTTAAAAATAAAAAAGTGATGCAAGTCTTGGATGATCTATGGGTCTTGGAAAATGACAGGTGCCATGCTCTAAAAATGGCATGGTTTTGCCGTAAACTGGAAAGGAGCCACTATTATTCCATATACTGATAACAGTGGTTTAGTTTTCAAAACTGACGAAAGCTTATCCTCCCCCAAAAGCAAAACCCAAACTGTTGCTGGGTCTTTGAAGAGCTTTTTATTTTTCTTTTTTCATAGTTGGAGTCCTGTGTTACTTGTACAGTGACAATCAAAAAAACTTTTATTCCAAATTCAGATCCTGAAGTGTGTGTATATTAGAGATGCATATGCATGGTTAGATCAATTTTGTACACTCCTCAAGCTGTATGGGTTGATAGAGTGCTCAAATGGGACATTCTTTCCATGCTATCATTATTTATAAAGCTTAATCCAATGTGTCTGGGATATCTTGCTTCTTTATGTGCTATGATGCTTTCTACAAGCAGCATCCAATCATTTTGCTATACTGTTTATCTGGTGATGTATGGGCATGAGATTACTTTCGCAGTAAAACTTTTATATAGGGCACATATTCATAAGAAATATGTCAATCCAATCAGTTATGTAGTTCACTTCATGAAGAAGGAAAACTCTTTGAGAATAGCAAAAAGAGGACTATGACTTTTGGGGACAGAACACTTGTATGTTAGAAGGAAAGACTGGTAAACAACAGGTGTTCCCCACTGCCAAGTGGGTTTCAGGTCCGGGATTCCAGCAGCAACAACCACTGAGATGCACATAGCAGAAATAAAATGTTTTATGAACTAACAGATTACTTAAGTAAATACCCAGACAAAGTGATATACCCAGAGTTAAACACAAAGTAATATAGACAGGCTTACAACCCAATCAGCAGTTGGGGACCCCACTTTACAACTGAGAAGTGGGGTCACAGGGGAGTGATGTCCTTCGAGGCACCCTTCAAGGTCCTGTGGCAAAGTCAGGGAAACAAGCTATTGTTGTAGCCCATTACTTACAGGGAAGGGTGATCAGGCCATCTCCTGGTCACGTAGACTGTCTGCTGGGGTCTTGATTCCCGCCACTTTTATTCCACAATCTAACACCCAAATAACTACTTGTTTACTACATAGTTTGGCAGAGTGGAAATGTGTTTTGGGGAGGGGGCCTCCATTGCCCACTATTGTTATGCCATCACAAAGTCTTCTGTTTGCCCTACAACAGGAACTCAGTTAAAGAAGTTTATGTCCAAACTTGCAAAAGCATCTTAAAGCTCCATTTCAACTTGTCAAGATGTTATCTAAAGTGTTGTATGAAACAGTTCTTAAATGTAATATCTATTTTGATTTTTATCTCCCCACTCATTACAATTCATCTAATGAAACTTTGGTACAAGTTATAATGTACATATGAAAATTTAGAGGAGAGATCAATCTTGAAAACACTTCATTTAGTTACAAGTAATAATTCCATTACATTTTTATGCCTTGTACAGAATGTTTTGGGCAAGGGGTGAGAGGCTTTGATTTTAATCACTGAGATGTAGTACTCAACACAAATATAGTTGTAAGAAACTATGGTCCAAGGAAGTTATGCTGTTAAAGATCTTTTTTTGTTTTGTTTTGTTTTGTTTTTGGGGGGGGGGTTGGTTTGTTTTTTTTTGTTTTGTTTTTGTTTCTGTTTTTGTTTTTGTTTTTTTTACTTTTCTTCAAGAAAATAAAATAGAAGCCCGGGGAGTACTTTTAGAAATGCAGGCTATTTTAGTATTCATAGGATCTCTTGAAATCTGCAATGTTAAATCTATTGAAAGCTCCAACTGCATGGAACTTCTGATGCAGAACAGGGAGGAATTATGTTGAGGTTTATAATAAAAGCTATAGCAGAAAGGATATGTCAAAGCATGTCAAACTTATAAATAAGAAAGTTCTGTGAACAAGTCAATATTCACACTATATAATTTTAGTGAGGCAAGCAACAGTATTATGTACCTGGATCTACACAGCTAAATGTCCCAAAATTTTAGAAAATCTATTTTCTTTAATTTTTTTTTAATCCTGGTGAAATATGCAAATTGCTTCTAGTTTTCATTTACCAGAACACTCATCACAATAGTCTCTGCTTCCACATTTTTAACTTTGTTTTCAATCTCAAGCACTCAGCATTTCAACATATACACATAAACATAATGTATCTAATATGTGATAGACCACACAGAAACTATAAGAGTAAAGTGCTTCTATTTTCATAGGAGATCACTAAAAAAGAGGTTAAAAATTACAGATTTTTTGTTATTTCCAGGGATGGATGAATGAAATAATTTCTTAAGTAGCATGAATATTAGCAGCTGTATGTAAGGAAAGCAAGATATCGACAAATATTTTCAGATAATATTCATGTGGTTTGACTGTTTGGTTCCCAAACTTCCAGACTCTTAAACTGTTGAAAATGTCAAACAGGAGATAGGAGTACTTTTAGATCTCCTAGATATATTCTGGTCAGAAGGCAGTCTTGGCAAGGCATTCCTTCTCCCCTGAATCTGGAAGGAGAAGTTCTCCAGATGGGGCAGGAGGGACAGGAGACAGTACGAGTACCACTGTATCCCTGCCTGGAAGCCAATAATTCAGGTAAACACAGAAGAGACTCATGATGAGGGAGCCTAGTCAATAGGATAGTGTATAGAGTGATGGAATGCAGTCCCCTACATTTGTACCTTTGCTAAGGATGCCTGTATGCCAAGTGACAACAATATCTTTCTTTTGAATGACTCCAAGTCACTATCACTCACCTCCTTTCACCTCCTCACTTACTTTTGATGTCTTTTTGTGCCCCATCACCTTTTTACACTTTTTCAGGAACTCAGATAGCTACTCAGCTCTTCCATCTTCACTTTGGTGAAATGGGCAGAAATGGAAGAAATCATCCCCAAATCAGTCAGATAATCTTCAAGGAACAAACCGTTTGGTAATATTAAAGGAAATAATTACAGCTAGTCCTCACTTAGTGACCTACTCGTTTAGTGACCCCTCAAAGTTATGACCAGCTCTCTGATGAGTTGGTATTATGGCGATGTATGAGAACTCGCATCAACTCTCTCAGATTACCTATATTTACAGTACACTATGCAAACTAAGTTCAGTACATTAGAGCTTAAAACATTTAAAATATATATTAAAAATGTTATAAATGATGCAAAGGTGACATTAAAACTATCTACCGATGGTTGAAAAACCCACTACCAGTAAAGTACATTATGCTTGAAATACCGGTAAGGGCTGCTCCTCGTTTAGTGACCAATTCGTTTATCAACCGGGTTTCAGGAACAGAACCCGGTCACTAAGTGAGGACTACCTGTATGCTCCTTTTGTTTTTACTCACTTCAGCAAACTGGAGGTGCAGAACCTTCCTTGGTAATCAGGTCTTCTAGGTGTACCACCTTAGTCTGGCCACTAGGCAACATATGAGGTATCACAGGTGTGTATACCCACTATCAGCAGCCTTGAGGAGAAGGATCCTCCACACACGACCTACAATGTGTTGGCCCAGGCTACTTTGTCTAAATAAAAGATGTTCTATTCGCATGCATGAGAATGGATGATGACTTTTCCATTAATAATAAAATGAAACAAGGAAACACAGCCATTACCTCACCCAGGAAATGCTGGGGGAAAACTCTCCTTTACTCAAGAACTTTTGAACTAGGGGTGAGAGGGAGAGAAATCCTAATTTTTCCAGCAGCCTTTAAGAAGGAGCAAATGGCTAGTTGTAGATCCTCAAAGAGTTCAGGAGTGCAGTGTAAGCATGTTGGCTCCTCCAAAAGAGGTCAGAAAAGAATGGGGAAACAATGATCAAAACAGAGAACCTGGTACCTGCTTGCTGGAGGGCTGTTATTGGTTTATATTTATCCTCCCTGTGGTATTAACACTTCTTTCCTTATTGGACTGATATTTATTATCTATACTGTGACAGCATCCAAAATATGAAAGGCACTTCCCAAAGAGGAGGGAGGGTCAAGTCCCTGCCCCCAAAGAGCATACAGTTTAAAAAAGAGGGACTACATCTTAAATTAAATTCTATAACAGGATGAGGGTGAATTCCTGTCTCCACTGAAATGAAGGGTAAAACTACCATTGTCTTCAGTTGGGGCCAGGATTTCAATCTGGTTTTAGACAATTATTTACCAGAATGAAAAGGAGGTGTGAACGAAAATGGAAAAAAGAGAGAGTGAGCAACAAAGTAAACATAGTGGATTTTAATACATTGAATCTGTAGGTTTGTTCTTTTTATTGAGATAATTTTTACTTTAACTGAAGAGGCTATGTCTGTTGTACAGTATCTTGTTAATGATATAGTTATATAGGTGCCTATGGATATATATTGTCTATTGCTCTATGTCTGTTTATTATAGTTCTCTATATTATAGGTGATAGCCCAACTTATTATTAAGAGAGCCAGACATTTCCCTTTATAAGAACCTGTTTGCAGTTTCTTGTAACTTGATTCACTTTTAACTATCAGGCTGAAATTCTCCATGGTGGGCGTCTGCCTCAGGGTGAAGTATTTTTTAAACATTTCAGCCATGATGGTTTGCCTGTTTTTGAGAACAAAGATAAAAACATATTGTTGCAAGGGTCTTGTGGAAAAAATAGTAGATGATGAAGTAATGAGAGAACATAAACAAGGGTGCCATATGGCAACTTCAGTTATGGCACTTATACTTTTGAATGCTTGATGTTGCAACCTTACTGTTCTTTTAATAGTTTTTTTTTAGAGTGAAATGTATTATGTTGATTCATTTTACAGTGTGTCTACCAGAGGTATGTTGTGATATTGATCCTACAGAAACATGGCTCCCTTTCAATAATAAGGGCTCTTGGGTGACTGAATAGTATGGAGATGTTAAGAGGAAAGAAATCACTGATCTGACTGGACAAGAAATTACAAATTTTCCTCTTAAACATTCGGTAGCAGAATATAACTCCTCACTTACACAGAATTCTGAAAGTAATTCTTCAGGAACAATATATTTCATTTACAGCTAAACCTGTAAAAAGAGACTTAAAGGGGACAATGATTTATATACGGAAATTGAGTGTCTGAGACAGCTATATAAATGTTCTGGTGGAATGGGGATGACTTTATTTACTAACTGCAAGTGGCCATAGGCCATCTGGCAATGTTACAAACAGTAGAACCGCAGATAGTGGAAATATAGTATATGACAAAAATATTACGATAGTAGAGACAACAAAATAAATTTGCTTATTAGAGAAATCCATCTATTCTTCCTTCCCCCAGAAAGGATAATTATGCAGATATCAGCTACCACTAAAATGTTTCCCTCCAATATACAAAAGGTATTAGCTGACAAATTGCTATATTTTTATCAGCAATTGTATAAATCTGAACAGCAGTGAAGAAGAAAATAATGATAGTAGGAGAGGATTAAAAGATCAAAATAGTTAGAGATGGAAAAGATCTATTAGATGATCAGGTCCATCCCCCAGCAAGACAGAGCATAGACTTGATTGTGTCTGGTTCTTCTTGGGTGTACAGATATAGACGAGGTTACACGGAGCCTTCCTGCTACTTATCCCTCTGCACAGAGGCTGGGAATAATCGCAGACCTCATGCTCCACAAGGGAATCTAGTTAGGCTTTTGACCTTAGAAAGACTTAAAGTTACAAAGAGTTCAGTTCTATATTGCAATGTAATTGAAGACAGAGCTCTGGCTCATATCACTCTGTGCTTCTTGGAAAAAAGTGGAATCTGAATCTTCAGCTGAACTTGAGCAGGAAGTGAAAAACCCTTGAAAGAGCTAGAAAGATTTCTGTTAATAACAAAAATCCTTATTATTTTAGGACATCAGTAACTCAGTCATAGGTTAGAGCAGTGGTTCCTAACATTTTCTCTGCTATGGCACACCTTACTCCCCTTAATTAATGTGAGGCAAACTACCATATAGTTTCCAACTGAACTCATGACTATTCATGAGCTAATGAGCCAATCCAGAGATCTTTGAGTAGTTTTTCAAAAAACTTTGTGGCACACCTGCTCAAACCTGATGGCACATCTGTGTGCTGTGGCACACTGCTTGGGAAACACTGGGTTAGGGGGGTCCATTAACAGTCCATTGAGCAGGTCAGTCTAGATGATCATAATGGTCCCTTCTGACCTTAAGGTCTATGAAAAAAGCAAGAACTTATGATTTGACTGTTCCCTAGAATATCCGGAAGTCCAATATCTTTTAAGGAATAAAGGGGTCTTGGTGAAGATATATTGGTATGGATTTGTTACATTCCAACCTTTATCTGTACATAGTTACACAGCCATGTATCTAGATGATTGTGATTGTGCATAGTACAGTATGTGATTATGGTTGTGCCTGACTTCTGTCCATCACATAAATAATAGCAGAATATAATTGCATAGTTTGCTGGATTTGTGATTATTTCATTATCTTTAGGATAGCTTAGTTAATCATATGATTCATTTAGCAAGACATATCATTAGATTTTGGAAAGTCTCAGTTAGGGACATAAGTGTAACTGAATTTGGGGTACTGTAAAACTAATCATCTTCTGACTACCTCTTAACAATGACTTAGATACATTTGCAAGAATCAGGGATTTCTATTGATGTGTACATTTGCAATAAGTTACTATAAAATGTATATTTTACTAAATATAGTTAACTATTAGCACACTCCCCAATACTGGGGTGTTATACAATCAGTCTATATGTTCTTTAACTCCTTGTGTGCTAATTTCAGTTATTTATGGAAGTCTGAGTTAAGTCATTTAGGTTTTGTGTGGGAGATTTGGAAAAATATGTTTAGGGATTTAAGTGCACAGCACAGATTTTTGAAAGCAAGAAAATGGACTGAATCAATCTGGTCAGGTACATAAGAAATGTTCATTTTCAAAAACCCTTTAAGCCAATGATCCTTTTGTGTTTTGTCATGTAGTAGAGTCTTTATGATACTCATTTTACATAGATAGGAACTGCAACTTCTAAAATGATTTTCTCCAAAAGGGATGATTTTACCATCATAACAACAAAGTTATTACAAAAGGAAGAGAATGTATTCCTCGTATCTCTTTGCAGAAGTTTGTCATGCCTGCAGAGAAGCTTGGCTGATTATACAGATGTTAGATGGTTTTGAGTGAAGAATATTAATTATCCAACTCTTTTGTAGTGGAATCAGATAAAGAATGTATACTTAAGAAGAGGCATACAAAGCACTGGATGATTCAGGGAATTAGTCGTGGAATACTTGGTCTTCTACCTTCTACAATTCACTACTTCAAATCCAGTATGATGATTGAAAGCCATTACCATCTGCCAGTTTTTCAATAAATGTATGTCAAAGGAATTCATACTTTCACTCCAGTTGGTAATGGATGTGTACTCACCTTAAAAACATCACTATTATTGGTTTAGACTTCAAAGACTGAATGCCATAGAGAACAAGCTAGCTTCCAACCATAACATGTTGAGAAGTCTACCAGGTACTACAAAGAAACCCAAACCGCCAAGGTGCCTACTGAAACTGTTTGATGAACCAATCAAGAATTTCTGCCTCAGTTCCTCTTGAGTACTAACAAAAGTGTTTCTTACATGATTTCTCTGCAAAGTTCATGCTATTTCCTCAGATATATAAAAGTTTCATTAAAGCACTAATACAATATATGGAAAAGTCAGAATAGTTCACCTCTTTCTATCCCAGAAAATTACTGTGTCCAACGCACTAACTTGCCTAAGCTCCACTGACTTAACATTTTCTGACTCTAAGCTCCTCCAGCCAGAACATGTTTTAGCTGCTCTTTTATTTTTTAAGCAGACGAACCTCAATTTCTCTACAATTGCTGAAATTTTTTGCTTCATTTCTGGGAATGTGGAGGAGATATTTTAATAAATAGTCCTACTGTATTTTATCTTATGCTAAATGGATCATACTTTTTGTGTAAACAGAATATAAATGCCTCTCCCTCCTTTAGTATCCTTCATAACATAAACATGCCTAGACTCATAAATCTGTCTTAAGGAACTTTATTTCAGTAGCCATAGAAAACTGATGCGACATTCATTAAAATGTAGTCAATTCCCTTGTCTTTACCTTCACTTCCCATATCTAGGAAATGATCTTTTCCTGAATTGGTTGCAAATAAAATCTTTACAACTTTATCTTCTGCCAGCTAATATTGTCGTGGCATTTTCCTGTGCTTAGCATACAAGAGTATGTGGTAACCTTAAAAACACAAAATTAGCAATGATAAAACTTTGTAACATGATCCCTGTACTAGGCTATTTTCCTTTTTGTGGTATGACTTATCTGTTATAGAAGTAACATACCTTAATCAAGTTCAGAAGGCATTGTAATAATTGGTAGAGTTAGATCAGTGATCATTTGGCCTTTTGTCAGTAGTCTGAAGGGAAGATTTTTATTTGAAGTTTATTTACTTTTGATACAGATGGTGACTACACTGTTAAACTGGACTGAAGCAAATGCAAAATTTTCTGCTGGTGTAAATGGACATGGGTCCATTGAAGCCAATGAATCTGCTCTAATCTGCAACAGTTGAAAAACTGACCTGAAATGATGCATCCTACCTGCATTCTAGCCTTTTTTTCATGTACATGAAAGCAATGATGACAGTAATGTGTCGCAGGTACAGCACAGAATCTTGTTAATAGGAAGAAAGAATAGTATTAAAACACAGGGTTTGACAAACATTAGGTGGCCATAAACATTGACAGTAATTTGTGCTTTTACAAGGGGTTTCAATAAATGGTTAAGCACTGCTGTGCATTTTCTGTGATATATTAACAGCTGCCTATTATTCTCAGCAATGGATTCCACTAATTTAATGCCAAAATGCGAAGAGACAACAGTTTAATAACAAGGCTCACTTCCTTCAGGAATTCATATTAAATGGGGAAACCAGGCGGTGGCAGCTATGTATCTTTGCTTAGAAGCCTGCCACATGATTTTTGCCAAGAAACCATTTCTGTGCCTCAGTGTGTAAGTCAAGAAATTTGACTCATAAACTTGACATAGAGCAAAAAGCAAAGGATATGTGAAGCTGACAGACCTCAGGGATCAGAGTTATTGGCTGCTACCTTCAGAGTTTTATTGGCAGACGATGAAAGTGACCTCTGATTTAAGCAGACAAAGGGGTGTGCAACCCGAACTGGGGTCAATATCTGCAGGAAGAACTAAAATGCAAGTCCTGCCCCAGAGTCTATCTTATAAAATGAAATAAGCTGTCAAGCTTTATGTAACTGTTTACTCTAGGGTAGAAATTAGTTGTTACCTTAGCAACACTCATATCATCCGAGACATAACCATGCAGTAGACTAACTCTAATCTGTAGAAATCCAGTTACTTTGACAATACATTAAGTAACCTTTTGAATATTTAATCGTATTTTTATGAAGAATGAGTGTTCTACAGTCAAGAAAAAATGCTTCCCCCCAGATTTAGAAGCACCGCATATCAGATTAGATGCTTAGCTGTTGTAAAATCAGAGTGACTCCAGTGAAACCATGCTGATTTATACCATTTGAGGATCTGGCTCATCGCTTATATTATAACAGTATCTCCATTTATTATTACCCTATCCCCTTTCTTGTCATAACTGAAGTGGGTTTAATTTTTTTTCTTAAAAATGTTGTGTTCATGAGAGTAGGGAACTATTAATACTACTGGACACAGCCAGTCATGTGATGTGCAGTTTTTGCCTTACTTCTGACCTGCAACAACCCCAGCAACTCAGCCCCAGATCTCTCTTAATAGGAGAATGCCAGTAATTAAAGACACAAAGAATAAGTTTGCACCAAAAGCATGCATGTAGCTTTTAGTTATAAAGATTGATTTCACTTGCATCCCTTTACATTTATGCCAGTGTAATTGCATTCTGAATTTGTCCCTACTTAACCACACAGTTGTCTGTTAAGACTATATCATGGCTGAATTACATAACCCACTTAAGGTCCGTTGTAACCCACATTACTCTATGGTCGGTTTTTAGAAAAATCAAATAACTACAAAGTCACTTAACTTCTAGTTTAGAAGATGCAAGTGCTTGTAGGCTAAATTCTTCTGTCATTTACACCAGAGTAAATTAAGCGCAACCTTTCTGAAGTCAATATCATTACAATAGTGAAAAATATGTGTATGTGAGATCAGAATCAAGCCAAATGCACTTACCAGGCAATCCCATAGTCTGGTGATATTCTGCTAGTGTCTGATGATTGCGATAAATGGGTACCGTGCTAAGCAAAATAGATATGGCTTAAAACTTGGACTTGTTCCCCTCCCCCAAGGATTTATACCCTTTTATATTTTGCATTTCTATTTATAAGATAGTGGAACTATATTTTAAAGTGGTATGATGTCCATTTAAAAAAATAATTGTTTACACATAGATAAGACCCTTTCTCCCACCTTCCGTCAGCCAATACAATTTTGTCTGATAGAAGAACTTGTCAAAATCTGTCAAAATCAGGGTTTCAGCTAAACAAAAGTAATAATGGAAAACGTCTTTCTAAGAAAAATCTAGACCTTTTGTTTTATTTAAAAAAAAAAAGCAGCTCTCTGACCATCTCTATCTGAAGTACTGCTCATTATCATAAATTATTTTAGTTTCTATTGCTTCTGTTACTGCTATGTCAGGCAAACCCTGAGGTCCTCATTTGGCTTTTATTTACAGTTTGTACTTCTATTTATTCAGGGGAACGCCAATAAAAATAAATCAAAGTTTGTGGATTAAACACTGAGTAAGAACCTCAGAATTATGTTAGGTTTTTGCTGCTGTTATTTCTACAGATGATGTTTTGGGATATGCAGTAGCTCAGAGGGTTACTAACAGTACCTGTGCAAAATGTAGAAATGTTAGGAATTTACCCCAAGAACTTGATAAATATCTAAAAGGCCACTTTCGTGCCTGGCTAACTTACTTCCATGTCTGCCATTACCCTGACCAGTGGGCTTCAGAAAGTTCCTTTGTTTTCATAACAATATATGCTACTTCAAATTTTTGTGAAATGTATGGTGTATATCCACCAGCTGCCTTTTTATAGTCTTTTTGATGTGCTGCTGAATGTGACTACAGGACTTCTGCATTCTTTCTCTTCCAGCTCCCTTCTATCCCACACTGTGTTCATATAGCCATACCTTGGGATAAATGGAATAATCCTTTTCACTTTTAGTCCACTAGTTCAAATCCATCCCACGTTAGCATTGACCAAAAGTTTTAACACTTAATTGCTCTTTGAAGTCCTATGTGTAATTAGTGTAATCTAGATAGGACATTCATCTATATCATAAAAATCACTGCATTTTGATGTAATGCTAGTATGGGAGTGACTGTGCTATTGCTTGCAATAACTCTCTAAAATTTCTCAGTGAGTAGTTATTTATTATTAGTGGTATAGTAGTAATAAAAATCTGTACTACAATAATATTTAGGGCCTCAGCTGAGATAAGAAACCCCACTGTGCAAAGCAATGTATAAGCACACAAGTTTCTGACTGAAAGAGCTTAAGTCTAAATAGCCATAAGAAAGTAGTAGCATCCCTATTTAACAAACAGGGAACTGAGACACAGAGTACTTTGCCCAAATTCAGACAAAAAGCCTGTATTAGACAGGGGTTAAAGTATAATTTGGCAGGCTCTGGAACCCTCCTAATCAGGTGGGACCCCCTCCCGCACACCAGTTCCTGCCCCCCCCCCCGAATGCCTGACCCGCAAACATCTATCCCAGTTCCTGCCCTGAAAATGTCAGCTCCCCACTCTAGCTCCTGCCCCCAAATGCCTTCCCCCTACCCCAGCTCCTGCCCCCACATCTGCTACTACCCCCAAAATTCACCCCCTGCCCCCAATACCTACACCCCCCCCCCCAGTGACAGCCGGGCTGCCCCAGTACTTAACTGGCAGCTGCACTCTGGGCCAGGAGACAATGCAGCCTACAGGCTGTGCTTGGAGGCTTCTGCCTCAAAGTGCAGTCTGTGCATGCACAGTGGAGCTGGGCACAGTCCCTCTGCTCTTCCTCTGCCTGCCGGAATGCTTCAGAACAGTGTAGACTCAGTGTGCAGGCACCTAAAAGTAGAAAATGGAACTGGAACACAGCATTCCAGCTCAATTTTCTATTTTTCCGGTGCCCAGAATGCTGAGCCCCTAAAAATAGTGGGCCCTGGAATGTTGTTCCACCGTGTTCCAGCCCACTTTAACCCATGGTATTAGAGTCAGGAAGTGAACCTAGCCAGTTCATTGCCTTCACCATAAGTTCAGCCTTTATCTCTAAACTAAAGGGTTCCAGAAAATTGAATAGCTGCTATCTAAAGTTGCTATCTGTGCAGTTCATAGATCTGCTGTGCCCTCTCTCCTGGCAAACTGGATAGTGAGTTCCAAAGGAATAGCTGTGTTAGTCTAGTTCAGCAAACTAAGCAAGGAATCCTGTGGCACATAAAGACTAGGGCTCCTTTGCTTATGGGTATTGATTGAGTGCTCACCATTCATTCCAGGGACTGCGATGTTATACTGAGCTAAAAATTGAAGAACTACTTGCTCTACATCACACGATCCAGAAAGAAAAATGTATGGAAAAATGGGGTCATTGAAAGCAACAGATATTTTTTTTCTAATTGCCATGTTTGCTTCAGAAAAAGTAGTGATTTTCAGTGGGTCTGGCCCAGCACTGATGAATATGTGTATTGCATCTACATGAGATGAGCAAGGTAATGGATTAAACTGAAATGAAGAACAGTCCCATAAATATGTTACTTATTACGAAGATTTGGTTTTTAATCATACAGGCATGGATAACAGTAGTGAAGACTACAGCTGAAAGATGAGGTCAAACTCATCTCCTCAGGCAAATTTGGATCCTCTGGGTTTTTCCACTAACTGTTCCTTGATACAGGGGGTTAATTTTTATGTACAGGAGCAATACTGGAAGAAATCATTAGGGTGATGAATATTCCAGGCAGAGCATAAAGAGCACTTTATGGGAAGTGGCAGATCAGCAGAAAAGCAGTTGTAAGGAATTTTATGACATTTTAAATCTTTTCCTGTCCTCTTTTGGACATGGAAGAGCATTGTCTGTGGCTATATGAGTCAACACAGTTATAAAAATAGATAGGTTCTTCCCTGATCTAGAGAAAAATATTTAATGAAAATCATATAAAGATTTTGCACCCTTCTTTTTGTCATCACATTCACACCAACTCATTGGCCAAGTGTGAATGTTTTTGGTTGCTTACTATCTCTAGCTGGGCTGTGCATGAGGTTTGAACCCCTGTACTTCAGTAGAAAAATTGTAAGCCTCTGCTGTTTCGGCAACAGACAAAAGCACCTTACCTGATCCCCATAATTGTTTTTTTAATGAACTAGTCTATATAGGTGGTCTGGTACCTAATTTTCCAAGTGTGGATTCTACCTCATATTTGCAAAGACTGAGGGTCACTTTCTTCTCTTGTTCACCCAGTTTCATATCTGCTAGGGCTCTGGCTGTGAGGCTTCAGAGAACTCCAGTGTCTTCATCACAGCATCTGCGTATGCCATTCTACATATTTATTGAGAACATTAAATGGATCCACTGGTTTCTATTATAGCTCATGTTATCACTAGCCATTCATCAGACACCAAGCTCATGTCCCTATTCAGTCCCATTTGAAAAAGCTATATGGGGGCCATCTACCCTTGTATGTCTCATGCATTAATTTTGTTAGAGCCTGAATTTATGGCAAGATTTTCCTATTGCTGTACAATGTCCATGAAATAGAACCATGAGTCTTGGGTTGGAACATGTTCAGATGATCTTTCCAAGGGCTGAGTTACAGTATTCCCTCTTCTAGCCCTCCATCTTCTCTTCCTCTTCATTACCATTCAGGCTATTTGATTGGTTTAAATAAGTCTAATCAATTGAAAACTACTCTTAGCTTCTCTCTTCCTTACAGAACTCGCACCCCCAAACACACACACATATGGAGTGGGTATAGGGTGAATAACCCTGTAATATATAAAATCTCACTGGGAATTGCCTAGCACTCAGCACTTCTGCAAATCAAACAGGTGCCTAAATATGGCTTTGGGAGCCTAACTTTAGTCTTCTAATTTTGAAAGTCTTAGCTGAAAGGCAGTGTTCTTTCCAGTGGTAAAATGTCAGCCAAGTTGGATTTAATTAATTAATGAATTGTCTGAGCACCTATAGTCTCAGGTGATTTTATTTATGGCTTATTGGTGATATATGAATTCCACACTCTATGTCTAATGGTTGTTCCTGATATTGAATTGACTCTGTGATGAAGATGAAGATTTTGGTGTCCACTGTCAAGACTGGTATTCTCTCCTTAACACCTTCTGCAGACAGAAAGGTTACATTTTAAAAGGGCCAAAAAATTAAAGTTGACATCTCTCTTTCTTGGCAATTCTTTGCTGGAGGAAAATGGCCTCCCCCCTCCCCCCTGAGGATGCATCTATTTTCAGTGATAAATGTCTGTAGCAAAGGAAAGTATTGTTTCACTTTTTCCTTTTAAAATTCAGATCAAGTAAATGCTGTAAATAGATACAGCTCCATGTCAAATAATTCACAGCTTCTACATCAGTGTAGAACCTAAAAGCTTTGTTTTATGCCAGCATAACATCAATAGTATCTTCTTGGTCTTTAGGATTAGGTTTACTGAAGCAAAAGATGCACATCTGTCTAATCCATTCCAGCAGCATCACCTGACTTAAGGATGATTCATCAGTGTTCATTTTCTAACGGCAAGTAGCTCAAAGGAGTAGCAAAGAATAACCAAACTGGCTATCAGATAGGAAAGAGCAGGGGTCGGAACAATATCTGCCTTGCTCACTTTGTACTTGCCAGTGTGTCCATGCACGCCTTACATGATTTGCAGGAGTTGCTGAAGCATTTAATTAGTTGAATTCCAATGAGATGGAACTCCTTGGCCCAAGGAGATAGCATGGTAAAGTATTCTCCTAAGGTGACTATCAGTATATTTTTTAAGCTTTACTGACTTGCTAGAATTATCACAGACTGTAAGTGTCAACAATGATTACATTCAAGCAACACAGAAAACATGGCCCAGATTCTCTGTTGCACCCACATTCCTAAGAGTATAGCAAAGGTAGTGACCCAAAGAAGCTAGTAATAACTCCCTAATTTTCAGACTTATTCGACAGCCACCTTGGCCTTGCTGTAGTTGAGAGAACCTAGGGTCTGCTATAAATTACCTCAATTGATAATGTCCCAAAATTTTGGTCACACATTTCACACTCCTGGGCAGGGCCAGCTCTACCCATAATCCAGTGAGGCGCTGGCTTGGGGTGCAGAAACAGGGTGCCAGTGACACGCCGGCACCTCTAAGCCCCTGCTCCGTACTGGCTCATCCTGCCCCCAGGACAGGAAACAGTCAGCCCAGGAATGGAACAGGCCAGCCCAGAGGCCGGGCTCCACTCTCTTGCCCCTCCACTGGGCTGGCTGTTCAGCCCTAGGTGGGGAGGGCTGTCTCCGATGCACAGCAGTAAAGCAGAGCTCAGCCCCTTGACCAGCCCACTCTGCTTCCAGGGCGGGGAACAGCCAGCCCAGGGAAGGGGCAGAAGAGCAGAGCCCAGCCTCTGGGTTGGCCCCTGGGCCAGCTGTTCCCTGTCCTGGGAGCGGGATGAGCCAGCCCAGAGTGCAGGCAGGGTCCTCCCCTCCTCCAGCCGGAGTTGGGGGCAGAGGGAGACACCAAAACAAAAGCCAGCTTGGGATGCCACAGCCCGTTGAGCCAGCCCTGCTCCTGGGTTGCTTCCTTTGCAGTCTAGGCAGTCAAAGATCTAGATGAGAGAGCTCCATGTTAACTGATACTGTCCCATGCCAGCAAAATTCTCAGTTAGGAAGATACAGCCAATTTGTAACCCACTGGTAGTGCCAGAGTGGCAAGAAGGAACCAGATCAGGAGGTGTGCCATATTTATTAAGACTGTAAGCTCTGCTTAGACTTGTAAACTCTTTGAGACAAGGGACTGTTCTTTTGTACTGTGTCTGCGATGAACACAATAGGGGATCCATGACTAAGGTTCCTAGGTACTACGAAAATATACATAAATGATATTTGAAACTGAATGCTGGTTCAGAATTATTGTCTGACATAAAAAAGACAGACTTTTGTGTGTCAGAGATGCAGTGAAAAAAGGTGGATGGAAAATGGGGTTAATTTTAACTCTGGACAAAAATACCCATGAGGCTGCAGAGATCCAGACACCCAATGACTCATATTTAGAATTTATCTTTACATTTGAGTAAGGTCAGATGATTTACAGGCTGAGGTTCAGGCAATTCACATTTCTCTAAGTCTTTTTATAAGAAAAATCCTTCTGTCAAATCTGAGTCAGAAATGGCTTTACTTTGGATTTCAGGGTGGAAAGAGTCCCTTTCTGGACATTTCACTATGCAAGAGAGAGATGTGCTAGTTGTACATCTGCACCAAAGATTTGTTTTCAAAACAGAGGACATGCTTTGGCAAAAGGACAGTGAAATAAGGGGCCTGATTCTTCTCTTATACCTTTTTTGACTCTGTTGACTTGGTTGGTATTATTCTTAGTTTTACACAGGCATAAACGAAGGAGAGCTGTGCCTGTTGCAGCCAATGATTGTCAGCCAGGGTGGGGAAGAGATCCTGAATGTTTCATTTATGTATCGCTGAGATGATCCTGAATATTGACTTTGTGCTAGGGAAATATGACCTTTGAAATCCCCCCACCCCACCCCATAACCACAACCAAACCCAAAACAGCAGGAACAGAATTTGAGGTACTACGTGCATGAAAGAAGATTTTGATCTAATTGTTATAGAGGTTGACAATGATACTCATATCAAGCATTTTATTTAGACATCCATATCATCATATGCCATGAGCTATTTAGATAGAATTCATCTATCAGCTGGAGAATGATTAAATCAGTATCTCTGGTCTGGCAAGCCATACATGGAGCATGGAATTATGCTACTTAAAATGTATTGTTTTTTGACTCCACCTTCTTGCATAAAAGCAAGAATATCTTCATTATCTCTGTGTGAATGGTGGAGAATATTTGAAAATTATATGCAATGTGCAAAAGGCAAAATAATTGAACAAAGTGCACAGATATGTTGTTAAAATCCTAAATGATTAGACTCTGAATGTCCTCATGCAGCTCACATTATTTACATGAGTGAGTTCAAAACTAGAACTCAAAACTAAAAACAGTCAGAGATCTGACTTCTACTTCAGCATGTGACTCTGAGCCTTGAAATCTGTGTATTTGGATTCATACAATCAGACAGTTTATGGCTGACCCTGATGGGGGAGGACATAGGCAGTTCCATGCAGGAGAAAGCCACTCTTTAGTCATCTACATTCCCTGTGCTGAAATTGCTTCATTCCTCTGAAAAGATATGGGTTGAGGCAGGGCATGTCCTCCAGTCCTGCACTAACCAGCACTTGGAGAGGTATGCTAGAAATGTGTAAAGTTAGTTACCCCCAGCACCCCTAGAATCACTATCTCTACCCACTTAAGTAGAAGCCCTGTTTCATTTGTAAAGGGTGAAGCTAAATGTTGGTTAGGTTAAACAAGTGAAATTTTAAGCCCTTTCTCTGCTCTGTTCATGTGGCTATATTACTTCCAGCCTAACTACCCATGTTCTCTGTTGGTCCTGCGTCCCATCAATAACAGTCTGCCACTTTGTGACTCCAGTTCCACCATTCATGATTCATCTTCTCTGTTTTACAAACCGTTTAATATAAATATGTTTTGTCATTACCATGGACAAGACAAGTAACTCAACCCACATCTTTTCAGAGGAATGAAGCAATCCCAGCACACGTCTGTACCATAGACTCAGTTTATTACATTACCTTTAAGACATTTTGGTTTTGTCAACAGGCAGCCACACTGAAAGTCATCTGTATCTGTCTCTGTCACCTGTCTCTAAGTTTAGCAAATTCTCATTGGCTATGTCCACACCTAGGTGTCTAAATAGATTCTACTTGAATTGATTTAACCAAAGCAAAATAAAACTTGTTAAATCGGTTCAAATTGAATCGATTTAACAGGTCCAGATTAGTAAAACGCAAATTGCACTAACATGTCCGGACACCGGACTTGCTATTTCAATTTGGGTGACAGACACCCTGGGAGGTGTGGCAACATGGCCCCCGGGCAGGGCCATGTTGCCACCCAATCCGCTGCCTGGCAAGAGCCAGGCAGGGGAAAAAAGCCCCCAGGGCAAGGATTCCCCTGCACCCTGCATCCCCTGCCACTGGCCGTTGGAGCTCGTCATATCAAAACAACAAAATGTTGTGTGGACCTCATTTGTTTTAAAGCAAAACAATCAGCATTGTTTCACTTTAATATGTGCGTGTGGACATACCCTTTGTGGAGTCTCCTTCCTTCCTGTATGGTTGGCTTTAGATGGTTCTCTGTCTCTGTAGAATCTCCCTAGGTGTTGTCTGCTTGCTTGTCCCTCCTGTTCCTTTCTCTCACTTGTCCCTCTTGCGTAGTCATCATATATGACATGGCTTCCACTGCATCACTCATGACACTTTTAGTCCATTCCTTCTGGTGTCTCTCTAAGGCCTGGTCCTCATAGAGATAGGTCCTTATTTGAACTATCATACTGTAGTCCCTGCATTCTCCTCTCAGCAGTATCCCCATACTTCTGGATACAACAAGTCTCTCCTCATTAGCAGCAGGGATTTTGTCCTTTAACCCTTCTGTGTTTTGTCCTGAACCAGAAGAAACAATCCTATATAACAATCTCTTAGCTGTTTGCCCAATTGATTCTATCTTACCATTACTACGCAGGTGTGCCAGGGGGGAGTGCAATAGTCAAAATTTCTTCAGTTATTCTGAGGCAAACTAGGCTTTGCTGTAAGTGAATAGTTCCTGGAATTCCATATCTCACAAAGTTTGCCAATCACTGACTTGCTCCTTGTACCAGGTAGGGCATTGACTTCCCAAACATTTGAGTTAAAGCAGTACCCGATGACAGTGGACTACTTATTTGAAGATAAATATGTCTGCTCTCACCTTTTCCCATGGTTGAGTGGGCATCTTGTCTGGTGAGAATCTCTTTCTGCTGGAAGTTATGATACAATTGACAGATGTCACACCCTTCAGTAAAGGAGCAGAGTTGTATAAATTCCCCATCCAGTTAATGATGGACATAACTCTCTAAAGCCCATCTCAGGCAGCTATCAGTGCCCAGTTATGAGGTATCTATTTTTTCCTGATATCCTTACATAATGAGATGGGGACATAAGCTATGTATGCTCAAAATTCAGTGTTCCAAAGGGGCAGCCATGTTAGTCTAGTTCAGTAAAACAAGCAAGGAGTCCTGTGGCACTTAAAGAACAACACTGATTTATTGCATGAGCCCCACCTCAGGCTCAGAGTGTTGTGGTCAGGACCCCGCTGACTCCTGTACAAAGGTCTCAGTGCCTAGTGCAGACCGAGACTGGGACACAGTGGAGCTGTGTGACCCAACGTCTTCATTGATTCCTACCCTTGCCCCTTTGCCCCTTCCCGGGTTGTAACCTCTAGAGGCAGCCTTGTACTTTCCCCTCACCCCAAGACTGAGACTGAGACTGTGAAACTTTTTGCCCTGCCAAGGGGCCAAGGACTTGGCGGTCCCGCCCCCCACGAGGGGCCGGGGGCCTGAACTAGCTACTCCTCCCCAGGAGGGCAGGCAGCTTGCTTACAAGGAGGTTTCACTACACAGCTGAAATTGCAGAAGTTATTTCTCTTTTAACATTGTTGTATGCATAGAAATTATTGTTTTTTGTTGCCCTCCTATACCAACAGCCTGAACCTGATACACTCTTAGTCTCAAGGATAATCATGATGTCATCACTGCTTTTGGATGTGTAATCCCAAGCCTGACTGAATCTTTCTGGTATTTTCTTCTACTTTTGCTCATACTACTAAAATGGTTCAATGTGTCACATTCCTTGCAATGGTGTCCTCATGTGGGTCATGTCTTCTTTGGTCACTCATGCTGCATCCCATAGAGATAGGGGTATGGAACCTTGGCCATTTTCTCCTTTTTGCTGTTGACCCACTGTGGGTACTTCCAGGGGTGTTGTGCCTCCTGGAACAGTCACCTTTTCTCTGAAGATGTCTGCTGCACGCTCCAGCTATGTCTGTACCTAAAAGCTTAGTTTGGACTTGCTTAGTTCAAACTAAGTAGTTCGAAGTCAGTTAGAACTAACTGCGTTTTGTTAGTTCGAACTAACTTTTTAGTTCGAACTAGCCACACTTTTTTAGTTCAGACTAAAAATTTAGTTTGAACTAACTTCTAGTTTCAATTTAAAAAAGCGTAGCTAGTTTGAACTAAAAGTTAGTTCGAACTAACAAAACACCATTAGTTTGGACATACCACTAGTTCAAACTTATTTAGTTTGAACTAGCATGACTACATTGTGCTAGTTGGAACTAGAGTTTGAAATAAATTAGAATTAAGCAGTTAGAACTCACCCATTTTTTAGGTCAAACTAGGCAAGGCCTAGTGAAGACAGAGCTCAAATTAGTCTGAATTAAGGCTCCTTAATTCAAACTAATTTGCTGGTGTAGACATTGCTTCCATGTCTAAGTATTTGTGTAATGTGAGATTACCTTCCCGAAGCAGTTGCTTTTGCAGGTGTTGATACCAACTGCTGCAGACTGTCCTGTAGGTATCAAATCAGGAAGCCTAACTAGACCCCAAAATAGCAAGTAGCAGCCAGCTGCGGGGGTCTATCCCTTCCCCTTTTGATTGGGCTCTAGTGAAAACTTGTTTTGCACCTCAGATTTGTTCTGCTTTGGAGAGTAATATGTCCCCAGATCTTCTAGGACTGCTTTGAGAGTTGAGGCAGTGGTGAGTTTCAGCCAGGTGCAAATCTCTCTTCCTTGTTCCTTAAAATAAGGATTTTACTTTCCTGCTGCTGTTGTCCTCTTGTGTGACAGGTGCACGTAAAGCTCAAAGGCTTCCTTCTACTGGGTCCATCACTGGGCCCATCACTAGGTTTGTGTTTGCAAAATCCAGGGCTCCGAGGTGCTTCAGACAGAGTTCTGTGCCTCATGCTGAACTTCAGAGAACATACAGGTCAGCTGCTGCTGCCATGTTCCATTAGCAAAGAGCAAAGCTGAAGGTTGAACAAGTTGAACTTTATTAAATCCTATGCACTGCTCTGTCCATGTTATTGAGATACTTCCAGCTCAACTCCCTGTTTTCCTGGTAACCACTGAAAAATTTCAGCATAAAATGGTATATAGGGTTGGCAGTGGACTCTATGGGATAGTCTGTAACTAGGACTAGGTGTTTGTGCAGAGAGGTAATAAGAAAGAATCCTTTTACAACTCTGTGCAGGACGGAGGGGTAATCAGGGACTGTATATCTGTTCACTCCCTGGAACAGATGTGTAGAGAATAGGGGATGGGGAGAAGATTTGTATACAAAGCCTTTGGCACCACCCCCTTAAATGGGTAGTACAGTGAGCTGGTACGTGTGGTGTTGCATAGGCCAACAGCAAATGAAATCACCACTGCTATCAGGTATAAGTGGCAATTTGGGAAAGACCTGTGACACAATGCTTATGTGAGTCATTCTGTGTCTCAGGGCTATTGCTAGTGTGGCTGACTTATGTATCAATCCTGTTCAGGGCTATTCCCAAAGTAACAAACTAGTTTTATCTGAATGTCTTTTTGCAGAAAGGGATATTTGATTTTGACAGTAACATAAACATAGTAGACTATTCTGGTGTGTGTTTTAATACAGCACGAGGCAACTTTATTTTGAATGTTCCAAGGGGGCAGCCATGTTAGTCTAGTTCAGCAAAACAAACAAAGAGTCCTGTGGCACTTAAAGACTAACAAAGTTATTTATCACATGACCTTTCATGGGAGAAAATCCGATTTTGTCTGATGTTTTGAAGACGCAGGAACTTACAAAATGGGAGGAAAATAAATGCAGGGGAGCGTAAGTCATGGGATCAGGTCATACTGTAATAGCAAATTAAAGCAGTTGTTAAGGTTCAAACACTGAGAACCAGCACATAGATGAAGGCGAAGCCTGTTAAATGAGAAAAGAACCCATAGTCATGATTTAATCCTGCTTTCACACAATTGGATCTGCATATCATTTCCAGTTCTGCTGTTTCTCTTTGAAGTCTTGATGTCCTGTTGACTTGCTTGAGCACAATTGTTAACAAATCATCCACTGAGTGATTGTAAAGATACAAGTGCTCAACAACTGGTTTTTGTATATTGTGATTTCTGATCTCAGTTTTGTGTGCATTTATTCTTTTGTTCAGAGATTGTCCTGTTTGTCCAATGTATACGGTGTGGGAGCATTTCTGGCACAGCATAGTATAAATCCCATTGGTGGATGAGAAGGTGAGTGAGCCTTCGATGGAATAGCTGGCTCAATTAGCTCCTATGATGGTGTGTTTCATGCAGATATGTGGGCAAAGCTGGCAACGTGGTTTGTTGCAGGGGTATGTGTGTGTTTTAATGTTTCTTTTGTTAGGTCTGTAGTTGCTGGTGAGTATCTGTTTAAGGTTAGGGGGGCTGTCTGAAGGCAAGGAGAGGTCTGTCTCCCAAGGCTTAAGAGAGTGAGAGATCATCTTTTAATATAGGCTGTAGGTCCTTAATGATCTGTTGTAGAGGTCTGACTTGGGGGTTGTATGTGATGACCAGTGGCACTCTGTTGTTTTCTTCCTTGGGCCTCTCCTGTAGCAGTTGACTTCAGGGTAACCTGTCTGCCTCTGTCAATCTGTTTTCTGACTTCTGCAGGTGAGTACTTTAGTTTTATGAATGCTCAACAGAGATCCTGAAGATGTCTGTCTCTGTCTGAGGGTTCAGAGCAAATGCAGTTATATCTTAGGGGTTGGCTGTAGACTGTGGATCATGTGGTGTGTTTTAGATAAAAGCTCAAGAGATGTAGGTAACTATACTGATCAGCAGGTTTCAGTATAGGATGGTGTTGATGTGTCCATCCCTAATATGTACTGTAGTGTCCAGAAAGTGGATCTCCTGTGTGGAGTGTTCCAGGCTAAATTTGATTGTGGAGTAGAAATTGTTGAAATCTCTGTGGAAATCTTCAAGAGCATCCCTCACATAGGTCCAGATAATGAAGATGTCATCAATGTAGTGTAAGTAAAGGAGAGATGCTTTAGAACGAGACGGAGAAAATGTTATTCTAAGTCACCCATAAAAATGTCAGCATATTGTGGGGCCATGCAGGTACCCATAGCAGTGCTGCTGACTTGGAGGTATAAATTATCCTCAAATCTGAAATGAATGATAACTCCATTGATTACAAGCTATTAGACGAACCATCCCAGATGATGCCACAGCACACCTTGTGGCTGAACTTTTTGATTCTGCACTCACCCACAACCATTTCAGATTTGAGGATAATCTTAAAAAAAAGCAGGATTAAATCGTGACTGCGGTTTCTTTTCCATTTACAACAGGTGATTTGACTTCATCTTCCTCTATGTGCTGTTTTTCAGTCTTTGAAACTTAACAACTGCTTTGATTTGCTGTTACAGTATCACCTGATCCCATGACTTACACTCCCCTATATTTATTCCCCCCATTCTGTAGGCTCCCCCATCATCAAAGCACCTCCCACAAAAGCTCATGTGATAAATAAATTTGTTAGTCTTTAGGTGCCACAGGACTCCTTGCTTGTTTTATTTTGAATGTCAATGCTCTTTAATAATATATTCATGTTCATTTCTAACACTAGTTGAAAAAGAAAGAAATCCCATAATCCAAGACAAGGCTACTTAGTAGGATAGACTGTAATTCTGTCATGTCAATGCACCCTTAATCTACCCCTGTTTAGATTAAACCCCTTAATCTAAGGGGTATTGACATGACAGATTGCAGCAATTCTGAGGAGCTGTTACGATCTATCATGTCCAAGAGATGATAGTGACTTAGTGGCCATTCATAATTTGAAACATTTTGTGAGGAGAAGAAAGAAGACTCTTGGGATGAAGGAGTCCAAATGCATTTTTTAGCATTCAAAAATATAAAAAGAAATATTTTATTAGCCTTTAAAAGTGCCACAAGACTCCTTGTTTGTTTGCTGAACTAAACTAAGATGGCAACCCTTTTGGAACTTATAAAAATCATTTTATTACCATGTTTTTGCTCATGAAATGAGAAGATGTTGAAAGGGAGTAATATGTCCTTACACTTATTTTTGCAATAAATTGTTAACTAATATAATTTATAATTCATATGCTCTGCTCTATTCTACATGCTTAGAAAATTCTGGTGCTAGAACACTTTTTTAAAGAGAGTTTCTTTTTAAAGCTTAGCTATAATGTAAATATCAATAGCCAAATACCTGAAAAAAAAATACAAGACATCATTCCACTACCTGGAGAACCTATGTAACATTTACCTTTTCATTTGAAACCCTGTTATTGATTTGGTCATTCCAGTTAAAACCATTGTAAAATATCAGTGAATTCTGCAGTACTAGCCCAAAACATGGTAGTACAACTGGTCAGAATTTGGAATTTCTGTTCATATAAAATTCTCACATGAAAAAAATCAGAATTTCCCTTGAAATTACATTTTTGAAAAACTTCTGGTTTTGGTCAATCAAAATATTCAGTTTTGATCAAATCTAAGTGTTCCATTGTAATTTTGACTTCTGTTTCAAATGATGATACATAATATAATTTAAATTTAAAAACGAGTGATTTTGAAATGTTCTCTTTCAGTTTTATCAGAATAGAACATGCTGACTTAATTAAAATGCTTTGTTTGATTTTTTAAATGAAATGTAACCAAAATTGACTTTTTCCCCAGAAAGTTTTGCTTTCAATTATACTAAAATATTCCACTGAAAAATTTTTCAGTTGAAGCCCTGCACGTCGGTGTCAGCTGTGTAAATGATAGCGTTTCAGACCATTGTTATAAAACACCGTAGTTCCCTTTTACAGAGGAACAGACTGTAGTGAATCATTGAATCTGACCTACTATGTTCTATTCTAAAGGACTGATCTCTTTATTACTGTGACATTTTAAGAGATGAGTAAATAGTCTAGAATATTGGTAGATATTCTATTATGGATATATGTTAGAAAAGACCTGGATTCAGACCACTGACCCATTTCTGACAAGCTAACAAACATACACCAAATGGCAATGTATGTAAAATGGATTTAAACTGCTAACCTACTAGTAGTCTGTACAGATTGCAAACTTGTGAAGGGGACTCTCTATTATTACACAGCATGTACAGCAATAGGACTCTGATCCCCATTGGGAGCATCTAATAAATGATAATAATAATAATTATAATAATAATAACTAATAGAGGTTCAAGGCTGTTGAACTCTTACTGCTTGTAGAGGGAGTGAATGCTCCTTAGGGGCATGCTATGTATTAGGAAGTTGGAGAGTTTTGGTAGAATTCATGAAAATGCTCCAGCTGTCTCTTACTGAAGGGTTTAGAAGTTTTTGAGGGAATGAAGCACTATATCAAATTGTTATAAATATAGTAAAGATATAAAATTGTCACTATTTGGGAAATAATAGTGAAACACAAGGATTTTGCTAAAAGCTTAACTTACTTGCAAGTTGAGTACCATCGTATTTCACTAACATGCATTTTGCTGTTCTACAAACCTGATGAAAGTCTCTTCTGTAGTCTATCCTTGAATAACTACAATGATACTGATTCTTCAGCCTTTCTTAGCACCTTGGTCTGTTGCCTAACTTCTCTCACTGTTATATATCCTTTTCTACTGCTTCATGTAAATTCTCATTTCTGTATTTCAAGCCCATTTCTTCTCATTCTGTCCTTGTTTCTTACAACTGATATTGGTCCTCTTTATAACCTTCTTTTCTGTGTCAAAAGAAGCCTCTCAAATACACCGTCAGTTTTCCATCAGATTTTTTCATATCACATTTCCTTCACTTTTACTAGATTTTATTTTCTTAGCCTTATATTAAATCTTGCTTTCCTCTCAACTATTTCCACTTAGCCTGCTTGCTTTAAAATGTGGTACCCAGTAGAAATTATCAGGTACTCCATTTGTTTTATAAGTGATATTCCTATTAATGGAGTCACTTTTTATAACAGTATTAACTTACCGATTCATAGTCAGTTAATCATCCATAAAAACCACTCTCCTTCTCTGCTATGGATATTACTTCACAGGAGCCAGTATTTCTCCACTCTATATTTTTTTATTTGATTATTCTTTTCTGTATAACTCACTTTACCTATTTTTCTTGGATCTCATTTTATTGTTTTACAGCTAGTTAGACAGCTTTATTGTGATTACATTATATTATCACCTTATTTTCCAGTGGTTTCAGTCCTGCCATATTTGCATAATCCAGAAATTTAGAATTTTGTTAAGTTACTATTTATTTATTTATTTCATTTTTAACTTCAGTGTTTTTTAAGAGTACGATTCTGATCTCAGTTACATTGGCATAAACCCAGGAAAATTTCTTTTAAATCAATTTCCTCCAAACTCATTGCACAATAACAGAGATCAGAATCAAACACCTCCCAGATTAATTTATCAACCAAAAAAAAAAAAACCCCAAAAACAAAAAAATACCCTCATTCAAAATGGAGTAAAGGTGGCTGCTGCAATCTAACATTGTTCTGAAATGTGAGCCTTCAGATCCAAAACTCATATATTAGGAAACCAAGAAATGCTCATAAATGCCTTGATTTGGCAAAGTATTTAATCATATGCTTAAATCCTACCAACTTTAATAAGACTTAAACATACAACTACATTAAAAACTGTGCTGCTGAAGTGGTTCCTAAGGTCCCTTATATCCACAAAAAGAACATTAGTGATACAAGAGAAACAGAAACCCCATTCTTTTGGGATCCGATTCAAATTGCTTTAGCTACAGGTGCATCCTTTCCTTTCTAACAGCACTTGCCATATTTATTCCACATACTGACTACAAGAAAATCTTATGTGTTCAGCTACTTGCTAGGCAAATATATCTGCCTGCATCACACTGGTTTGTAGTAATGCATAAATGAGAGTAACCCCATAGTAAAACAAAGATTTGGCCTAATCTTTTGAAGAAGCAGTGTGGCTATATGGATGATGGTTGGCTTTAGTGTCTAAAGGTTCTGGGTTGCATGTTCCTGGGTCTCCCACAAGTACCCCATGGTTTGCATTTGGTGAGGAATCCTGGTCATGTGCCATCTAAGATGCATTGCACATATGTTAAGCTTGCCTGTCTGCTCAAAAATATATTTTAAGAATAATCAGCAGCTTTGAAAAACTGCTCTCTTTTTAGGATGATGTAGCTTGGGAACCCCTTGATTAACTGACTTCAACAGTCCTCCACCAAGTTTATCCTTGTCTCTGACCAGAATTATTCATTTTCATCCTGATCTGATTTGTGTGTGTGTGGATTTTAAGGAGGATGCCCAATTATGATTTGAACACAAATTAAGCTGCCATCTTAGCTGTGATGAGGCTACTGCCTCTGTGTAAAGAACTGAACTTTACCAGATTTACACACAGCTCCTTTGTGATGAAGCAGTGATGGAAAAAGGAAAAGAATTAATAGAATCTTTACCTTTTCATCACAACCCATATACGTACACACAAGAATAACCAGCAGGCTAAGATCTTTTTCCTTAGGAATACTGGAAACAGTTGCTGGATAAATCATTTGCCTACCTACCAGGTCCCCAAAGGTTGTGAAAGGTTAAGAAGCCTAGCCACCAAACCAGTATATGTGCAGAAATTCATCAGTGAGTACTACCTGGGAGAAAGTAAGGGGTATATTTTGCTTTTGCTCAGAGCAAGAGCAATGTGTGCTCCATGGGACAATCTTTTTCACCCTTGAACTGCCTTGGCAAGGGAGGATATCTAATACAGAATACACGGGCCAGCATCTTTGCTCCCACTTGCTAAAGTCTATTGAGAGAGAGAGATTTAGTTTAAAACCTTCTGTTGCTATCTTGAGTTATTGGGGCATATTAATTCCCACTGTAAATCCTATTAAGTCAAATTTGACGTTACATCAGGGAATGTTTTGATCCCTTGAGTCAGGTTTCAGCCTGAAGCAAATGTTCATGGAAGTTTCTTCCCTTATGTGTTACACATTAGCAGTTTTTTTTTCTTTAGATAATGCCAACCAGCTGTTGTAAAACAAATACAGTACAGTACCTTGAAAATGCAGACACTGTGATTTTGAAATATGAATAGACAATTGATGTTAGAACAGAGGAAATGATTAATTTAGCTCTAAGAATGTAATACAAAGAACAATGATGTTATTCTCTGTGCCACTCAGAATGACACAATGTATTGAATCAGATCATTCCATTATTAGCCGTATAAATAGTATATTGATATCTATACAGAATGCATGTCTAATATACACTAATCAGTTATTGTATTCTGAGGAGCAATGGTAATAACATGCTTATGGCAAAAAAAAGACTAGTGTTTGGTAAGATATGTTCTTTATTGTTTCTCAGGATGTGTTTAGTGTTCAAGCTTTATTCTTTAGCTATTCATCAACTGAAAACAAGTATATGAACTGAGGAGAATGAAGATATAAGGAGAAAGAAATTCCAGTACCAACTGGTAGGCAAAAGAAACACTCAGCTGTTTGTTTGAAAGATGGATTAGCTAAAGCTTTTAACTATTTAGTACATTAATTAATATCACACGCTAGAATTCTTAATCTAAAAATATTATGTGCAAATTTCTGCAACTGATCAAGCTAATAGTGGTGATAAAAATCACAAAATTTAAGAAATTCAGCTGAGATTTTCAACCTCACTTTGAAAATCCCAGTCTCCAAAGGGAGGCACCCAGCCCCCATTGAGTTCAATGGGAGCTGAGTTTCCAGCCCTCTTTAACCTCCTTTGAAAATCCGAGTCTTCAAAGGGAGATCCATTATCCTAAAGGTGACGGAATAGATATGATATGGTGTTGCTTACCTTTATTGCAATCTGGTATGAAATCAAAGTCCTCCTGTGGGCTCTGCAGCTGAAACCCCCACACTATTCCTGAGCTGTGTAAATTCCTGCTGATACTCCTTATGCTTACATTTCTATTTGCCTGGGTTTTGGTTTTTTTTTACAGTTTTTGTAACAACTTGAAGGCCTGGTCCTTCTTTCCTTAAACGGCAATGGCAATGACAAACCTCCCTTGAGTTTAACAGGCAGCTGTAGAACTTTATTACTAAGAAGACACTTGTTTTCATCAACACTTTTTAAAGTGCATGACATGTTCTAGTGAATTTTCACACATTCTAAGTCCAGCAGGGACCATTTTCTGATGTCCGGTACAATACAGTCCATAGACTTTCCCCAAAATAACTCATACAGCATGACTTTTAGGGGGAAAAATAAATCTCAACTTGCCTTAAAATTTTTCAGTGATAATATATCCTCCATATCCTTTGGGAAATTGTTGCAGTGGTTAATTAACCTCACTGTCAAAAAACTGCATATTACTTACAGTCTGTATTTCCAGTCTTCAGTGCAGCTCCCTATTCTTATAATTATTATCATTGTTTACTTATTTGTATTACAATCGTAGCTGATAGCACCAGTCCTACACCAGGGCCCCACTATGCTATGCCCTGCCAGAAACATCGGACAAACACTGTCCATGCCCTTAGTAGTTTGCAATGTAAGACAAGAGACAATGAATTGGTATAATAAACAGCCAAAAGGAAGCACAAGGAAATAATGAGACAATACTATTAAGTATTCTAGACAATGGTTTTGGCACACTAGATGCCTAACTATTGACATGTAAGATATCTTTTAGGGAGGGATGTGAAGGTCAAAAATGTGATGGCTAAGTGTATGTTTTTGGGAGCTCCTCTTATGCTTTGGGGTAACATGGAAAAACGCATGAACATGCTAGTTAGAAAATGTAACAAGTGGATGTTGGGGACTGGAGTTGCTGGCAAAGCAGAGCTGAGGTCCATGTCACAAGAGTTTATGGTAGGAATAGCAAGGTTAAGGCTATGAAGGGTCTTTAAAGTGAAGACAATAGTTTGTGTTTGCAATCCAGAAGACTGAGCCAGTGGAAGGGAACAAAGAAGGGGGTTGTGAGTGAAGGGATGAGCATGGAAAATGAAGTTTGCAGCAGTTTTTGAATACATAAGAGGGGCAGGTTTGCATTTCTCAGGACTAAAAAGGAAACAATTGCAGTAGTTGGGATACAAGAGGGTGAGGGCTTAGGCAAGTTATTTATCTGTGTGTAAGAGTTAAAGAGGGGGTCCAGTCAAGAATGATCCTGAGCTTTAGGTCTGAGTGACAGAAAAGATTGTGGTGGAATCAACCGTGCCTAAGAAAAGAGGGAGGAGAGGGAGCTTTCCAGGGAAAGGTTCCAGAAAGGTAGCTGTAGTAGTCACTGTACAGCAAAGCCAACTAGAGTCCTGTTGGCAACTTAAAGACTAACAATTTATTTTGGGCATGAGCTTTCATAAGATGCATGTGATGAAGTGAGTTGGAGCCCATGAAAGCTTATGCCCAAAGAAATTTGTTAGTCTTTAAGGTGCCACAGGACTTTCATTGTTCCTAGGGAAAGCTTAAGAGTGCTAATTTGACCATAATGAATCCTTTTTTTAATTTTTCTATATGCCCAAAGATACTATCCACATAACAAATAGAGGATTCAGTCTGGCAAGGAACTCAGCAATTTATAGTCTCATTCTGTTCACAAGAAGTAGGTGTCTCTACACTTCACAAATTGCTTTGAATCTTGTAAAAGCTAACTAGATGAGAATGTACATATTTCTTTTTTTATATTATGCATTTGTTTGTTTGTTTGCTTTAAAGGCTAAGATACAGAAGAGCATTGGAAACCAGTTAAGTTAGCATAATTGTTCATATGAAAAATCGCCTATTTAAGAGCTATACCTGTGATCCGGTAGTTGCTATGGTAACCTGTCATTTTTTATCGATTAGCAGAATAGTCTTGTAAATCCGTCCTAATTTGTTAATAAATTAAAATTGCCTAATACAGTCTGAGTTTGTGTGTTAGAGTGGGAATAGCCTAAGGCTGGCTCATGGCTCTGTGCAATCTGTAAGCATCTCCATCCCCAACAGGCCATATTAGGAGATAATTGATTAAGGTTTTGATGAATCAATTAGCAAGAGAATTCAGCTTGTCAGCTGGGGACTACTGAATGGGAGACAAGAAGGCAGAGAGGAGGGCTATGAGGAAAGCAAAGCAGCTCAGGACCAATGAGAAATTTTTCCCTTTTCTCTCACCCTGTCCCTGGGAGGTATATTGAAGCTTGGCAAAAGCCTGTTGAGGATGGGACATGAAACTCCACATGACATTCTAAAAAAATGCAGATCTGTTCAGTAATTTTAAATTCACCTGATTTAAAGAAAAGGGGAGGGGCACTCAAAACAGCCACTTCATTGTTTCTCATGCAAAACTCCAGATCACTTCTGTTCACAGGATGAAAACATGCAAAAGAAAAATCTACATCATGACAACCACTTTTGATATTTTATTAAAGCCTCTCAAGTTAGTGATAGTCTACAGTCCTGCCAGAATAATAAGGAAAAGAATCATGAAAATGACCTCTTCATTTTAAATGTTTCAGATTATGCCAAAGATTCCCTCCTTTGACATCATGACTCCACTGAAGTCAACAGAAATACTCCTGTTGCTTCCAGGAGACCACCATTTCAACCCTATCTCATTCTCTTCTACTTTTGCTTTACCAGCTTTAACACACACACATCTGTAAAAATTGCTTAAATATTTTGTGGCATAGGTTCCCCTTGGTTTGAATGGCATGGATCATGAAGAAGAGTAGTAAAAACTCGAGCACTATCTCCTGTACACAATGTACATAGCATGAGGCCCTATGGTATAAAACAAAACCCTCAGAATATTCATAGATTTGTGCATTAGCAAAGATGGACTTGAGGTTTATTCTAGAGAAGGCATATACAGGGAAGAAATCATTAGGCATTTATATACTGGACATAACAAAGACCAACATCATAGATGGAATCAGCATTTTATTAGGAATAAAACAAAGATGGAGTCCTGTGGCACTTTTAAAGACTAACATATGTATTTATTGCATGAGCTTTTGTGGGTGTAATCCCACGTCATCAGACTCTTTGAAGATGGGGATATAGCAGGAAGGCATGGCCCCCCTCGGAGATAGCTTGGAAGGTTCTGCCTGATTGCAGGGGGGTGGAGCCCGGAGCGGCCTGTCAATCAGGCCGGAAGCAGAGGGGCGGGAGAGGAAGTATAAAAAGGGAGGCAGCCAGCTCAGTTCAACAGAAGCTGCTGAAGGGGAAAGATGTCCCTCTGCTGTCTCCTGACCCTGGGCTGCCCTGCGGGGAAGCTGGGCTCTGGCTGCCAGACCCAGGCCTGGATGTCTGGCAGGGTCCGCCTGTGGCCTGGGACTGGGAGCTAACACTGAGACCCTGAGCCACCACAAGCCCACAGGGGGAGCTGTTGGCAAGGGGGCATGCGGGGGGCCCTGAGTCATCTCCTGCTGGGGACTCTGGGCCTCTGCCCCCTCCTGTGACTTGGAGGAGCTGCCCTTTGCTGCCAAGGACCCCAAGCCTCTGCTCACCTCATGCCACCTGGAGGAGTTACCTTCTGTGGAGGAACCTGAGGGACTCCCTGACCTGCCACTGTGCGATGAGATGGAGGGGTTCTACAGTGTACCCCTGGGCGACTGCCCTGAGGAGCTGGCGGACAAAGTACTGCTGGGACATGGGTCCAGGGGTGACTGAGGGGAGTGTGGGTCTCAACCTCCAGCGGGGAAACACACCTCAAGGGCAGTGTGTTGTGGCCAGGACCTCACTGACCCCTGCACCAAGGCCTCAGGCCCCGTAGGCCCCACCTCAGGGTTGGCGTGTTGTAGCTGGGACCCCACGGACCCCTGTGCCAAAGCCTCAGGCTCACCCGGGGCCCTGGGCTGGGAGCTGTGTGACACTTCGCCTTCTCTGATTCCTCTCCTTGTGTCCCGCGCCCCCTCACGGCTCATAAAACTGAGAGGCAGCATTGCCATTTCCCCCTCACCTTAGAGACAGAGACTGTGGATCTTTTGCCCTACTAAGGGTCTAGAGACTTGGTGGCTGGCCCTATAGGAGGCCTGAGACTGTGAAACATTTGCCCTGCCAAGGGGCTAAAGACTTGGCATTCCCACACTACAAAGGGCCAGAGACCTGAATCAGCCACCCTTCCCCCTTGGGAGGGTGGGCAGCTTGCTTACAGGGGACCTTGCAGGATGGAAGGACAATATATGCAGGGGAAGTATAAGTCATAAGATCAGGTCAGACTGTTACAGAAGAACAATACATTGTTTTTCTGTAACAGTCTGACCTGATCTTATGACCTACACGTCCCTGCTTATATTTTCCTCCTGTTCTCTAGGTTCTCCATCTTCAAACATCTGATGAAGTGGGATTTTCTCCCATGAAAGCTCATATGATAAATACATTTGTTTGTATTTAAGCGCCACAGGACTCCTTGTTTGTTCTGAACTAGACTAGCACAGCTACCACTTTGGAATTTATTAGGAATAAGTAAATTTTGCTTGAAATTATAACATTCAGATCATTTTTCAGACAGTTTGAAAATGTAATTAAATGCATTATCTCCTCTCCCTATATAGTAATCCTGACCACTATGGCATAGGCAGACATGTTGTTCATTTAGCCAAGACGGGTTGTAACATTTGACTATATTCCCTATTGAAAGAGTCAGCATCAGCAAAGTGAAAGACATATACCTCTGGCAATCTGGACACATAGGAACTTGGCAGAATACTATTAAAATGTAATTTATTCACCAGGGCTGTTTGTCAGCACCTCAGCTGCTCAGCTGGCTACATTTTCAGAGATCTGAAGCTCAGAACAGAATACAGCAGTCCACACTTGGCACTGGATGACCTTCTCTTCGAAAGTGTTTAACAAAGTACTTCTATCCAGCCGGCCACAGAGCATAGGTTAATTAATGACTTTTTTCTAGTGCATCATGATCTTGGGCTCAAAATGTGATTTGGTGCCCAGAAAACAAGATAGCAACTTCATGCCTTCAACCTGCTAGAGTCCAAATGTATAGTATGGTTTTTGATAAAGTTGCAAAACAAAGGATACAACTACTGCCAATTCCTAAGTATAGGTTATTACTAACAGATTTTCTTCTTTTTCTTGAAGCAAAATATTGAAAGTGCAAGTCTGAACATTTTAGAAGATATTTTGTGGTGTATGGTCTTTCAGTTTCATAAACAATTTGTGCTACAGCTGCCTGTGATAAAAATATTTAGGAAAACAAACAAGCAGTCCTGTGGCACTTTTAAACGGTAACCAATCTGTTAATAAATTGAGTAGTCTTTAAAAGTGCCACAGGACTCCTTGTTTGTTTTGCTGAACTAGACTGACACCGCTACCCCTTTGGAATTTTAAAAATATTTAGTTTACTGAAGCCTATTTAACATTGCAATGGAATAAACAGAAGCATCTGCCGAAGTGGGATTTTCTCCCACGAAAGCTCATGTGAAAAATAAATCTGTTAGTCTTAAAGTGCCACACGACTCCTTGTTTGTTTGTTTTTTTTGCTGGACTAGACTAACAAGGCTATCCCTTTGGAAACTAAGACATACAGTTACCTTATGTGACAACATAATAGACTCTAATGTTATGTGATTAATGACAGTTCAGCAAACCCAATCCAATAATCCGCTGTTCAAATGCATTTGAAACACAAGGCAACTAATTAAATGATTCAGATTTTGCACTGTTGTATGCAAATCTAAAGTTTTTAATGTATTGTAATATCAAGATGGAATTTAAAATAGAATCTGGCCCTTTGTTTTCCTCAAATGAAAAGGAAAACACTGGTAGGGGAAGACATTTTAATTCAGTCTTCAGAATATTTAGTACAAACAAGGGAACTGATTAGGCTCCCACTCAAATCAAAACAGAGTGTACAATAAATAAAGAGTATTTGTGCCTTTAATGGTGCCATTTTATGGAGCAAGAACAAGAAGAGTGCATTTGACTGAACTAAGTAAATCCTTCCATCAGTCAAAAAGCAGCCTTTTACTTATTTAACTAAATCATCTGAATGTCTTAAGTAGACAACATACATAAGAAGTACATATTTAATAGAAAGAAAACAGTTCTGCTTCTATTCACTATGGTAACTTGCTGAAATAGAATCATTACATTGGAAAGAAAACCCCCTCCAATACATTGTGTGTGGCTCTGATTCTGTGCCAGCCTTTCTATAATTAGATTGATAGCTATATTTACATACTTTAGGATTATGTCAATTTAAGAGGCATATGTTCAGCTTTACCACTAGGCCCCTGGTTTGTATTTGGATTTCTGCAGCTACAAAACTTCATTCAATTACTACTTTGCAGGAACATTTATGCTCACAAAGGACTGGTCTACTTAGAGTTTTGTACCATCATAACTATGTCAAGTAGCTGTGTGGTTTTTTCTCCTCCCCCAACACCAAAAAAAAAAAATTACAACCTCAATGTAGATGCAATTATATCAATACAAAGTAGGGATGTAAAAATTAGTTTAATTAAAATCTGTTTAAACATTCTAAAAATAGAATGTTTAAACTGTTAAATACATATGAAGGGTGCCCTACTGGGCTCAACTCCTTACTGCCAAATGAGGAGCTGACCAGCTGTGGCTCCCCTCCATTCTCCATGCAGAACTGCAGCCAGGCAGCTTGCCTTTGCTGGAAGCTCAGGCAAGCCCAGTGACAGTCTAGCCCTCTCCCATGTATTGGGCTCTACTTCTCCCCTCCACAAGAGTTGCCTAGCTTCTCTTGCTCACAGGGAGCCAAGCTGAGCTGCTACACTCCTCCTTGTTCTCCATTTAAATGATAATCATCTGTTCAAAATGTTTAAACAGCTGATCACCATTTAAACAGGTTTACATCTCTAGTCTACAGGTGCCTTTTATGACCATTATTCCCCTTCCTGTCTGGCAATAAGTTAAGGTGGCATAAGCATTTTTATACTGACACAACTGTGTCTGTACAAGTGGAGATACAGTATACCACTTTCCCTACACTGATACAGTTAAAAGAGTATAACTTTTGTGCGTCTGTGACAGGGTGAACCTACCCCACACTAAGAGAGTACAACATACTCTATGGATGGTGGAAATTCCTCCCGTTAAGCCCTGGCTGGCATTCTCCAAATGAGGCCTTAGTTTAAAAGGGAGCAATTCAGCTTGGTTGGGGCTGACCAGTGAGAAGGAAGGACACACGCTGGCTGGAGCTGCTTCAGCCCCTGCTGGAGAGCAGGAACAACCACAGAGGCCTCATCAAGGAGTAGATGCTACCTGTGGACTACTTGGGGACAGACGTCCAGGCGACTGCTGCTGCTGGCAAACTCCAGGATGCCCAGGAGGTATGGAGAGACGGTGCGGTGACAAGGGAGAGTGGATGGCCTGGAGACCCATGCACACAGTGACCTGGGTAGGAACTAGCCCAGGGAGCCTGAAAGGGGGACCCAGTGGGTGATGCAAGAATGAAGCCAGCATGTTTCATACAGATCCTCGCTGACTTGGTGCTGTACCCCTGATACTGCTAGGGCCCTGGGTTGGGGCTCAGTGGAGTGGGAGGACCTGAGCCCCCCTATCTGCGGCATCACACCCCATAGGGAACACCTTGATCAAAGACTCTGGCTGCCAGGCCCTGCTGCCCATCTCCAGAGATCACTACTGACATTCCAGCCACTAGGCCATGCTGCCCTGATCCATTGGCTTTGTATTGACTCTCTGGCCACTAGCACCTGCATCCTGGTCATAGAGACAGTAGGTGATGGGATACTGAGGTTACAATAACCCAGAAAGACTGTTGGGAACCAGTTGAGGTCACAGAGATGCCAGCTTCTTATGCCCTGTGGACTTTCCTTGCCAACTGGGCAACGGGGTGGGCTTAACCCACGACAGTGTAGATAAACCATACATGTGAGTAATCTGAATAGACTTTTCGGGACTAAGCATGTATAAAATCATTCACAAGTGAATATATGCAGGATAGAGGACTTGATATATTTTCAAAGGTCTTTGGCTATCAAAATATGTAGATAAACAGCTAATGAGATTTTTCAAAAGCAGCACTGATTTCAATCAGAGTTAGGTGCCTACTCTGCAGATACCTTTGAAAATCTCACTAGGCACCTATGTGCACCATTGTGTACTTAAATACCTTTGAAAACTGGCCCTTAAACTTCTGCAGAAGTTACACTGCTTTAACTATACCACTGTAATTGCATTGATACAACACCCTTATGGGGGACATTTTCACAATGCTTATCTTGGTATAACATAGAAGTGTAAGTCTGGAAGGGACCTTAAAAAGTCATTTAGTTCAGCCCTGCATTAAGGCAGGACCAAATAAATCTAGACTGTCTGAACTGATGTTTGTCTATTCTGCTCTTAAAAACCTAATGAAGCATACTCATGTATGGAAGGATGATAATTTGTGCAGGTATAAGTCACCAGTATAACTGAATCACACCAGGGATTGTGCTGTTATAGTTATGTCAGGGGAAAAAAATGACACCCTAAACTGAAATTTATATAGTGATACAAAATCTCTGTGTAGACCTATACTGGAAGGGTCTCATATCTTGCCTGAGGTCCCAAAACAATACTTAAAACTACTTTGTACATGCACCTATCTGCACTTCTGGGTACAAAGAGAGGCAAGTATTTGAAACCAGGCCTTTTTTTCCATGCTGTGGAACAAAATGAGCCATTCTGCATGTGGCATTTGCTATCACAGAGACTTGGGTTTTATTTCACAGCTATTTAACTCAGTTCGAAGGACTGTACATTCAGGTTTCCTGCAAAGCAATAAGAACCCAAAAGATTGACAAATGAATTTACTTTTTTTATTGTTTTATTACCTGCCACACTACTCAGTGGCACCTAGTTATAAAGAAAAATATATCATGAGTTTTAATAAAATCCTAATTTAATGTCAAGATGTAACCTTTTTCCTGCATTATTATTTACCTCTTTTAGTTTTCTGAGTGTACCTTCCTTAACTGCTTGATCTAAAATCCCACATGTTTTGACTGCAAGAACATGGAATAAAATTGACATTTCCCCTAAAGATTACATTCATTTTACCTTTTTGAAAAGCTTCTTGAACTTTAGAATGCCCTCAGCTTTCCGCAATAGATGATTGGTTTTCCTTATTTCTATATCCTTCTGTTTTGAGTGTCAAGTCTGCAATTAAAAAAAAATGTACTGCTGAGGAACAAATGGGGTAACTGATCTGTGATGTGGAGACAGTGTACCATATTTTTAGATTGTTCAAAATTCCAGTTTATTTTTATTTGGTGGATGATGTCTAGAAATGTGATGGTTGTGACTTCATTGGGAGGCAAAATCTTTATTTCTCAGAGTTGCTTTAATCTGCTTCCAAACTTCACTGAAAGAAATGAAAATGCTAAATAGAAGAGTCTTGCAAGTGAGAATTTAAAATTTGATTCTCTACTATTTTGTTTCTAATGCAAACAAAACAACTGCTGTGAGGCAAATTCTGTTTTTATTTACATCAGTATAAATCCAGAGTCACTACATTCACACAAAAGTAATTAAAAACAAAATTAGGTCCTAAATTAACATTCTATCTTGCAGATGCATTAGGAAAGAAAAACTTCCACTGAAAGTGAGTATGGAACAACAAAATTCCTCCTCCTGACAAAATAACTTGCCTTTTTGCCCTTAGACCAATCATTCATACTAGCTTCCATCAGCAGCACCCTCAAATAGTGGTGGTCCCCAACATTACAATTTGCGTTCCATAAGCTCTTGTCAGGTGTGGGGAAAACATCTTGTATAATCATAAATCCCAGATTATTAAGGAATGTGAAGATATTAAAATAGTTTGTCACTAAATAGCCCCTAACAATGAATTGCTGAGAATAACAGTCAAAAAGCTTACAGAGTAGCTTAAATATCATGTATATTTGTATTTATCTTCATAACTATTGTCTATACAGGGAATTCATTGGGTAATAATGAGTGGTAAATAACACAATAACAGAACAGCTAAAACTTGTGATGGATTGTTAAAATTCTTCACCTATTAAAGCTATGTTGAAGGGAAAATATAGTTCACACACACAAACTGCATTAAACAAAATGGGTTCTTAGATTAATATTAATATTGTTACGCTATAATAGGTAGGGCTTGAAAATATGTAATCCAAATTACTTATTTTTAGCACTGTCAACAGCAATTTGCAGTGTATGTAGAGCTATAGAACTCATTTTTGGTTAAACTTGAATAAAAAGCATCTGCATTAGTGCTTTTATGGCTAAATAGCACTTTCATCTTAATGCATAGCAGTTACATGTGTAACCACCCTTGTCATTAATAGGAGTTGCATATTTTCAACTGGCCTATTTTCATCTTGTTACTTATTTCCAGAAAAAAGTGACAGACTGGCATTAGAGATCGGTATCTAATGTATGGTACCTGTGTTATGCAACATGCCAAATGTACAAACTATATGTTATGGGGCACTATCTAAATCTGTTTCCTGCACCAAGAACCTGTAGAAATTGAGGTATCTTTCTAGACTCACAACAGGAGATACTGAAGTACTACAGTCATTGCTATGTAGTAAAACCTTTTATGGCTTCCATTGTGTGAGAACTTACTCAGTCAATATAGAGCAACTTTAAGGGCTCTACAGACTCTACTCCCAGTCTTCCACAGGGTGGTGGGGTTTTGTTTTGAGTGCTCTGTATTATCCCTATTCTCTACTTCCTAATGCCCATGGAAAGCCCTTGGAAGCAAAGCATAATTTAGAGCAGCCATGATGATGTTGTAAGTTATAGGAGGGGCTAAGAGATACCCTGTGTGGTTCCAGTGTATAATAAGCATAAAAGTGGCTTTCAGTCAGCCTAACCCTTGGCAATGACCAAAGATGTTTGAGAATCAGGCCTCTCTAGGTCTGGGACTGCAATTCCAGGTCAAATGAGCCATATTAGATTTGCCTGAAAAAATGATTTCTTGTCCTGAGAAAAAAACTAGGCAGCCTACACACTTTTTTTCTTTCTTATGCAAAGATTGTCTTCAAACACTTTCAGGTTTTCACTGAAAAATAAAAAATTGAATTTTGTTTTTGAGAACTGAAAAATGATTTTTCCCTTTCATTTCAATAGCCATAAAACACACTTTTTTCCCAAAGGCTATGTCTACATTTAGAATGTCAATTTGAATTACTGAATGCAAATTAATCAATTTGACCTAATAATGATTAATTCAAATTGACATGGCCACACTAGAAAATCCAATTTGAACTGGCATGTCATGGACTGGACTTGCCAATTCAAATTGAAAGAGGGGAACCATGGGAGCTGTGGCAACATGGCCCCCAGGCAGGGCCATGTTGCCACCCAATCCCCTGCTAGGCTCCAGCCCCCACAGCCCAGCACAGCGAAAAACATCCCGTGCCCAGCTCTAGGCTCAAGGTGCTAGAGCTGGGTAGGAGATGCTGTTCCCCCAGGCAGGGCTCAGAAGGCAAGAGACTGGCAAGGGATGTTTTTCCTGGCAGGGCTCCCTGGGGCCAGGGCACACCCCCCCCCCAGCACAGTGGGGGTGGAGGAAAGGGAATCCCTCCCACCCTGTCAGCGTGGGCCAGGGAAATCACTTCTCCCCCACGCCTGCTGCACTTTCAGCCCTGGCAGGGGGAATCCCTTCACCTTGGCGCTGACAGCACAGCGGGGCAGGGGAGAAGGGATCCCCACATGCGGCAGGAAGTCCCCTGGCCGCACATGGGGCAGCAACCACCGTGCATGGCAGGAGCTCCCCTGGCTGTGCACCGGAAAGGGGACTTTGCGCGCCGCAGGAGTTGCCCTGGCAGCACATGGGGAAGGGAACCCTGCACGTGGCAGTGACCCCCACGTGTAGCAGGAGTCCCTCTGGCCGCACGCAGGGAAAGGACCTCCATGGGCAGCTGGAGCCCCAGTGGAAGCGCACAGGAAAGGGAACCCTGAGCATGGCAGGAGCTCCCCTGGCAGCACACAAGGAAGGGACCCCTATGTGGAGGGAAGGGACCACTTTGGGTGGCAGGAGCCCCACCTCCTGCATGGGGGGAAGGGAACCCTGTGTGCGGCAGGCGGGGCTTCTGCCATCCATGAGGGTCCCTGCCCTGCCTGCCGCCAGCAGGGCTCCTGCCATCCGGGGGGGGGGTCCCTATCCTGCCCGCCACCAGTGGGGCTCCTGCCACGCAGAGGTGCCTTCGCCAGCCCGGAGAGCGCGGATCCAGCCCGGAGGGAATTCCTTGCCCAGCTGGCAAGAGGGGCTGGAGCCACCTGCAGGAGTCCCTGTCTCCGGCCAGGGGACAGGAACCCCATTGCTCCCCCAGCCTGATCTGGCTGGCAGTGGGGTGGAGGCACTTTTGGGGCTGCCGGCCCAGGTGCTGAAGGGCTGGTCTTCCTTCCAGGGTGCCATGCACCCTGGGAGGAAGGTCAACCCATGTCAATTCAAACTCACAGTGAGTTTGAATTGACATGGCCACATTGGGTCAGTTCAAACTACTGGGTTTGAATTGACCCAGACTTCAAAGTCAAACGAGGTTTGACCAATTCGAAGTCAGCTTTCATCAATTCGAACTGAGGAGTTCCTCAGTTCAAACGGAGGAAAGCAAGTGTGGCCATGCACCTAATTGAATTAGAATTGATTGTCATCAACTGGAAGTCAATTCTAAATGTAGACATACACAAAATGTTTAATGTAATCAATTCATTTTACATAAAATAATAAATACATTATATTAAAAATAGTTTGATAATTTTTTATCAGCTGAACTCCAGAAGATTACATTTTTACTTTTATGGAACACTGGATGATTTTTCTTACCCTGTTATACATTCTGCAAAATCATATCATTTAGCAGTGCCTTTCTGAAAAGGTTATCTAGTCACTTGTGAGCAAATTTTGCCTTCAGAAACACACTCTTTGAAGTCAATGTATGTTGTGGTGGAAAAAAATAAGACCTGAGGTAACAAAATGTATATAGTCTGTTCTGTGCTGTTTTTCTTACTATACAATGCAAAATGGCTGTTGCACATAACCAAAAAGTAGATTCCATGAGACAAATCCTTTCTTTTAAACTTACTTTAACTTCTTCAAGTTTAAGAATATGTTGTCTTTACTTTAAGAATGCAAGTTTTTCCTTATTATTCTTCAGAATAAGGGACTTCGTCTTTGCACTTGAAAAGTTTCTAGCAAATGGTGTGCACCACTGAAGTCTAATAATAATAATGGTTAATAACAGAAGAAGGCTGCTGATATAATACAGTAGTCATCTACAAGTTGGTTCACAGACAATATGGTGACAGGTGCCTTAGAAAGAAATACCACGGGTGCAGAGAATTCACAGATTTTGTTTGTGAGTGGGGAAAGTAAGATGGGCTAAAGAACAAATGCCAGATTCTCACTTCCGCCTTTGCATTCAACTCTTTGATGTAACAGAAGATAGAATTAAGCCCAAGGAGTTATACTGAACTGCAGTGGAGCTCAGAGCCAAACTGGAAAACAGATGCCTTATGGATTTGATCCAAAACCATTTGAAATCAGTAGGAGACTTTTCATTGTCTTCTGTGGGCCTTGGTTTAGTTATAGACACAGCAGTGGCCATGTACTGAAGAATTTTATTAAGAGGAAAGCAAAAAATTGCAGTAAGCTAATGTGGCAAATAGTAGGCTATATATTATCAGTGACACAGAGAGAAATTATCAACTTCTATCACAAGTCCATGAAGTCTTACTGAATATGATTCTCTACTGTTTACATTTAGTGGAAATTTAGAACCTGTTTTTTTTCCCCAAAGTCCCATACACTATAATTTTTACAGCATGTGGCCTTCTATTTTCTATATCTGCTATGATTACCTTCAGGGTAAATAACTGACACCTTAAAAAGGAACTTTTATTCATTTGAATATCTTTTCTTGAACTGCTTCGTGGAAGAAAGTTCATCATAAGTTGTAACTGCTTATTGTGCATCTATACAGTTCTGGAAATAAATGTTGATCACTTGTGAAATGTGTTTTTTCACTGCTCATAATACTAAGGCAATCTCAATAGCAGAATTGCATCTAATGTTATTATGCAGTGGCTTTTACATAATTCATTTAATTTGTTATCACTACTTATCTCAGTCATTTTCCTGAAAAATTATTCTTAGATTACATATTTAAAGCTTTGCAAAGAGCTTCAGCTGATATCTGTAGCATAAATAACTTAATGGTCATATATTTTATAATTAGATTAACTTTTTTCCTCATTGTGTTCTTGTTCAGGCATGCCGAACCTGCTTTGGGATATTAAATTTTATAGATTGGCTCATGGTGTTGCTTCATATATCTTTAGGTTTTTTTCCATGGAGACATAAAAACATTGAATGGAAGAGGCTATCCAGCACATTACTAGTTTTTGCTTACTTTCCAATATACCTGTGCTTATTAAAAGAACAATTGAGACACACACATACAATCCTTAAAATAAATTGTTTTCTAAGTCAGATATTCAACTTAACAGTGAAATTGTCTTTACTAGTTTATACAAGACACTGATTATAATTCTTGTGCTACTTTAATTGACTTGTACACAAAAGCTCCAGGGTGCATGAGTTCTGGCTTTATACAAGGCACATGATTACTGTTTGGTAGGTTTGAGTGGTGGCTGTTTACACACTAGCAATGTCTTGTGAAGTACCAGGAGCTGGTCATCTTGTTAGTTCATCGTGACAGGTAATAGGTGAGAATAGGAACAATTTTAAATGAGGATAATTTATCCTCAATAAATTCAATGTCAGTTCCATATTATTTACTATTTCATCATTTTAAGAAATTCTTTATTACAAAGATAAAATAAAGGTCGCAAAGGTGAATGAGATTTTATTAGTGGAAGCTATTCACTCCCCCTGGCAACCCTGCAAGCTCACATATATGTGGTTGGACAGTATGCAGTTTTCTAATTGTAAGAATCGGCTATTGTCATAAAAAAGGACACAGCGTCGCCTCTGTTTTGCTCTGCATGGTTAGTCAATATTAGGGGACTTATGGGTTGTTCTTTTAGGAAGAGACATTGATAGCATTGGTCAGCTATTTCTGTCATTTACTTACAAAGAACACAAACAACATCCACTTTCCTTTAACACAGTAGGAACAATGGACATGCAGGCAGTTTTCATAGAGAATACTGAGCACAAAAGAAACTCCATCTTTTGATATCCTCATAGGACAACATGCATCACTGCCTGTATCTTTCTGCTGATTTTCTCTTAGAGTTTTCTCTCTCACATACATCAATACCCCAACCCCTTCCTAAGAAAACCCTTCATCCTACATGGCTTAGCTTCTAATCAGCCTTGTCATGTGATCCATTGCTTTGGGTGGTGCTTTTCAATTATTTCAGCTATCATTACACAAAGGAGGTGTTTAACTGCTCCTTCTATTTATTCTGAATGAAATGTGGTATCTCTGCCCATCAGCTTTAATTAGGTTTGTGATAATTTACAGACTAAATATACATAGAATAGCAGTCATTAATACCATCCAGAAAAAGAATAAAATAAAACTACATAAGCAGTGTTAAAATGCCAAAAGTGTAGCTGTATCAGACCAGTTCAGCAAAACAAACAAGGAGTCCTGTGGCACTTTTAGCCTATGTTCACATGTAAATGCTTATTTCAAAATAAGTTATTTTGAAATAAATTCCTTAATTTGAAATAACTTAAATCGCAATAAGCATATATTAAATTGAAATAAGGGAAAACCTGAAATTGAAATAGCAAGTCTGGACACAGGACTTGCTATTTTAATTCAGGAGAGGGGCAGCATGGGAGGTGTGGCAACATGGCCCCCTCCCTGGGCCATGCCCCCACCCAATATATAGAAAAAGGAAGGCACCTTGGGAAAGAGAAGGGCAAAAGTATTAATTCGAAATAATGGTTATTTCAAAATAACACGTCTGAACGGCGTTATTCTGAAACAACCATTTTGAAACAATGGCTATTTCGATTTCACCCTAGGTTTTGTTGTTCCAAAATAATGGATGTTATTCTGAAATGATGGAGGCTTGTCGTTTCAAAATAAAGAAATGTTGTTTGGACATCTCAACTTTTATTTTGAAACAACAGTGGTTATTTCGAATTAAAAGCCTCGTGTGGACATAGCCTTAAAGACTAACCATTTTTTTTAATTGCATGAGTTTTCATGAGAGCAAATCCAACTTGAAGATGGAGACCTTCAAGTATCTGATGAAATTGGATTTTTGCCCAGGAAAGCTCATGCTATAAATAAATATTAGTCTTACAGTGCCACAATACTCCTCGTTTTTAAAGAGAAAAATGCATAGTTTTCTGATATAACTGCATACCTCGGGTACATTGTGGTGCCCAAAGTTCAGGTGTCTATCTTAATTCTGATTTGAAAATTTACTTTTGAGCTCTATACTTGTTCTGTTTTGTAACAATTGGCTGAGACTCAATCTTCCAGTTTGATGGTGGGTTTGAAAACACAATGGACCAGTCAGATTCCTTCCTTCATAAAATCCATGTTATAGACTAAGCCAACTGTCAGATGTTTCTTAAACCTGTGAAAGAGTCTGATCCTGCTAGGTGTTAGGAATTTGCTGTGATTAAGGCACTCAGTGTGTTGAGGACAGTCAGTGTTTTGCGGGATGTGGCTCCACGGCTCTGATCCAGCAAAACCTTTAAGCACATGCATAATTTTAAATCTGTAAGTAATCCCAAATGAAATGATGAATGTACTTGAATTCTCTTCTGGAACAGGGTCAAAGTAAGGAAATCCTAGGTGACAATCAGGATGACATTTTATAGCAAATCTTCATCACAAGGATTCATCTAAGTTGAAACTACTCTGTGACAAACTCATCCCACTGCTTTGCTCATGTAAATTAGTGGGTAAGTTACATAATATATCAGTAATATGTATCATAATATGGTACTGTCTATAGTGGGTGCAAAAAGGTGGAGCCATAGTTTTTTCCTTAGAGTAGAAACAACATACTAAACAAAGTGAGTAAAAAAAGACAAAAGATCATTTAACACTGTAGAATTTGTATATGCAATCCTGTGTGCTTAGTTGCTTACATATTCTGAAAGCTTTTTGTCCAAAATATCCAGGCAGCTCCAGGGTGTTGTCCACTACACAGGGGGTTAAAATAAGGAGGAGTGCAGTTCCACCTCTTCTGATAAATGCAGTGAGAATTTTCCCCTTCCATTCGCCTGAGCTTAAGGAAACTCAGTTCCTCCAAAAATCTTCTTTCACCTGCCCTATCATTGGCCAAAGAAGTGACGAATTGTCATGGGGAGGAATCAGGAGTTATTTCCCACTTTCTATCACTAATCGTATCCAAGATAAAACACAGTTACTTCTTCATTCTTTCAGGGAGTCATATAAGGGGACAATCTTTGGACTCCCTGAAAGAATGAAGGAGTAACTGTGTGCATTTTTTTTTTTTGAGAGGGAATGACCAGACTGAAAACAGTACTCTAGATATGTCATCTATTTATATAAAGGAATTAAACTATTTTTCAACAGAATATTTCTAATTTCCATACATACCAAACAAAAAAGTACATATTGAATGTATTTTTTAAATTACATGCTGAATGTAGTTTTCATCCCCTCTCAGGAAAGTCTCTTCCTCTGCCACTTCCCATTAAGAGGGCCCAAAATGGGGATCTAGAAACCATTCCAGGAGCTTCAATGCCCCCTAGGTACAGAGAGTTCCTCAGTTAAAACAATCAACTGGATTTGGGGTTTGTTTGTTTGTTTATTTATTTATTTATGTTTGGCTACTTTGTCTTGAGTTGGTTATGGTTCTGTCAAAGTTTCCATATTCTGTCAGAATTGAAATGCTTCTTGAAATGAGATAGATTTTGCTGGGATTTTGTTTTGAAACAAAGCCATGAGAAAAAATATTTCAACATTGTTTAATTGTCCCATTGACATTTTTGGAACAAAATATTTCAATATTTTATTTTGTAAGACCTTTTTAGATCATTTCTATAGTGTATATATTTGTTTAAAAACTACAAATTAAATTATTTTGTCAAAACAAAATGTTTTTATTGAACTAATACTGATTTTTTTTCCCCCACAATTTTCCTCCACTGAGAATTTTTAAATTATCAGTTTTGTTCCAGTTCAAATTCAAGCCAGATTAAGAAATCTTAAAAGGTTCCATGGGCAGATTTTCTGTCCTCCTCTCATATCTAATAACAACCCTTTTATCTGAAAAGTTTGAATGTATGCCTTCTCTTTATCTCGTAGTCTTAGTACTCAATTCCCCACTACCCAGGCCCTTCCATGAATTTCAACCATAATTGCCAAGGTGGGAAACTGTCAAATGCATTTGGAAAATTTAAATGTATCACATCACTGAGTTTCTCTTATCCATCATGGAACTAATGTCTTCAAAAATCAGTTAAGCATGATCTCCCTTGCCCAGCTCTGCAGTTGTTTCCTTATGACTTTTCTAGACTTTGTTTTCCTCCACAGAGAATTATAAAGTAGATTCTAAGATTTTTCCCTATGATTATTGTTAAATTATAGGGCTACATGCTTTCCCATATTATCCTGTGATCTTTTTACTTCAGAATAAATCAATACAACTCTGCTGCCATCTTGAAATTGTAAAAATTTCTTTGGAGTCAAATGATCATTAAAAACTGTGAATGAAGATTTTACTTGATGTACGCTACTGAACGCAATGCTGTATTTTGCTTCATGTGCAGGTGCCCACTACCTAGTTACTCCTCTGTCATGCCTAAACTACTTGATCTTTCATGCTGGGAAAATCCTCCTCTTTTTTCTCTGTAAGGGACAAGCAGAGAAATTTTTTAAAAACTGTGCTAATTTCTATACCTGCATCTTTTTTTAAGTGGTCCATAGGAAGTTTCTTTTTAATATTGCTTGCTATCTGAACCAGCTGATGGCATCTCGGTTAAATAGGCAAAACTTCTACACCAGGCAGGAATGAAATTATACTGCATTTGATAGCTCTCTGCATCAAGTGTGGTTTAGTGTAAAACTATTTTTAAATCAGTAGTTAATTATAATCATGTTAAAGTGGTTATTCCTTTACCATAATCCATTAGATACTTACTAGATGTTAACTATATAGTAGTAGGCAAAACTCAATGATCATTAATTCTTATATAATTTCTTTTTCAATAATAAATTAATTACTCCAGCTTATGTCCTGACTTTCTAACTCATGCTGTGCAGTCACTTGTCCAACTGATCTCACTGGAATTTGTTGCTGAAAAAGGTGCTACTCAGAGTGAGTAAGGGAGCTAGAATATGCCCCCTCAATTTAATTAGACTTAACTACTGCCCAGGGTGAACAAGTGAATATTCATAAGTGAATAAAATTTAATGAGAGTTACAATAATGTTTAATATTTTATTACTATAAAAAAGTGAGCCCATTATTTATTTAACACTCAACTACATACAGGATTTTGCACAGAGCAGATGGTGGTGCAGTAATGTGTGCATTCTTTGTTGGAAGAATTCCCAATCAAGTTTGATTTAAAGGAAGGAACGGAAAGAGGAGAGAGAGGCATATGAGACCCTGTTCCTGGGGTAGGATGTACTGTGAAAGGAGGCATAAAGCTAATTGTAGGAAGAAGAGACAAAGGCACCAATTCAGTAAGTACTTAAGCACACCCTTATCTTCCACTGAAGTAAAAGGAACTTATGCATGTGTTTTGCTTAGTAGAGGCCCAAGGGCATTGTGTGGAGCCCACCAAATCCACTGAATGAAGGGCTTGGTAGAATTCTGCTGAAAATTGAGAGGTTATTAGTAGTATGAGAGCTATCTAATTCAGGGGATTCCACTCCACATTAATGAGTGCTCTCATGCAGTCCCAAATTATCCTCCTTTCATGACCAAGTCAGACTTAACGAATAGCTAAGTACATCATTAGCACAGTGGGTAAAGACTATGCTTAAATGCCTTTCCCATGAGGCTAGTCTGTTCTCTGCCCTCTCTCCCACCCACCTTTTACCCAGCCCACTTCTGAGATTCTGCCTACACTGTGTTGGTCTGAGCAAAGGCAGTCTCCCTAAACAGACCTGGTTGCTTTCTCTTCAGAGACTTAAGAGTGATTCCTGTAGATCAGTGGTTCCCAACTTTTTTTGGCTCAAGGGCCACAAATATCATTTTTACAACCTTGAGGGGCTACCAATCTATCAGCTCATAAGAAATATATTCATATATATACCATTAAGGACTAATCACTATATATTTGAAGTAAACATTTTAAGCTACTGTGTTCATTTTTACATTCCCTGTTTGACATCTGCAATTTACACACAGTACTGTATGTCACACATTCACACACAAAGCACTAGTGTAGACGGGAGACTGTCCCTACACACTCAAGCACATGTCCCGGCAGCTAAGTCATAATGGGTGACCTGCAAAGTGCACTGGTTTATAAAGTCCTGTCCATCCTCAAGCATGGAAGGTCCTTGTTGGTCCACCAACAGTACCCCCTGCCCCTTGCTACATTCAGACAGAAGGAGTTCAGTGAGGAGATTGCTTCCTTGCTGATCTCTCATCCCCCTAACTCTAGCAGGGAAAGCCCTGCAAATAGTGTAGTAGCTAGTACCTCTGTTTAATATGCAGAAGGTCCTGGGTTCAATTCCCAGGGGGTTGGACTTGATGATCTCATGAGGTCCCTTCCAGCCCTATGATTTGATTGAACTGTACATGCTGCAGCTCTGTCCCTAAGCAGGGTTTCCTTCTGCAGCCAGGAACAGGGCAGGCGCAACATGGTAAGCTGGGTAAGCATTTGAGGGGCACCAAAATGGGGACCGTGTCATTGTGCTCCACTGTGACATCACTCATCTGCTCCAGCTTCTGCTGTGCTGCAGGGGGGCGCCATAAATGCTAGCACCATTCGTGGCCAGGAAGATGGGCAATCAGTACTTCAGTTCCTCTGGCTCTAGCAGGGACCCTAGCACCTATGGATGCACACAAGCTATGGTAGCTGAGTGCCTCACAATGTTTAAAATTTTTATTCTCACAACACTTTTGTCAGGTAGGAGATTATCGCCACCCCCATTTTACGTATATGGATGGAAGGCAGAAAGAAATGAAGTGACTTGCCCAATGTCTCACAGGTGGAACAGACAATTAAACCTTGGCCTGAGTATTGAGCTGGCATCCTAACCACTGGAGGTCTCCATGGAGTGCTCTGTGACAGTGGTACCCAACCTGTGGCCTCGGGATCAAGAATAGCCTGCAGGGCCTTTCAAAGGAGCCTCTGGCTCTTCTGCTGGCTGCAGAAGGGAGCTGCTGTCTCAGGAGCCAGGCAGAAAGCATTGACTACAGCACTAAAAGACCGGTGCAGGCTCTGTGATGCAGCCTAAGAGATGGGAGATCGGCAGTCTCCTCCCCCTGGCTGCAGCAAGGAGTATAGCTAAGTGTTCAACCTAGGTTCATAGGTGCTGGAATTGTTGCTGGAGCCAGAAGGATATAAGATCAACACCTCCCTCCCTTAGCTCCAGCAGAGATCAAAGCACTCTGCCTAAGTCCCCAGGCACTGGGGTCGCTGCTAGAGACACATGGAGGGGAGCACTGATCTTCTATTCCCCCGGGAGCAGAGGTGAAGCACTGCCTAGGGATCCAGGTGGAGTGCACAGGGATAGAGGATGCATATGGCTTCTCTGCTGCAGTCATGGAGATCAGAGATCAGCAAGCAGGCAACTTCCTTCAATCTGGCTACACCCAGGTGGCAGGCCTGCTAGCAGAGACTGTGGTCGTTAAGGGTTGTAAAATGGTATTTCTGGCCCTCAAGCACAAAAGGTTGTGAATCACTGGTTGAAGGAGTCCTTTCTATGGAATCCTTTCCAGTGTCTTTTGTCTCTATGGAATGATCTGGGATGCATTTTTGGTATTTCTGAATTGGAAAATATATTTGCATTTAAAAAAGAAGGAGAATAGTGGGAACCACCCAATTGTGAGATCCCATTTCAGTGGTAGGTATTAAAATGTCTGAATGCAACTGTAAACTAAGTCGCTCTAGAGATACCGTATTTCGAGTTGGCTATGTAACTAAACTACCCAAAAATTCAGCAGTATTTGCTCGTAAGATTTTGATTTGGGCCTCTCTGCAGTGTAAATACATATTAGAATTTAAGCAAGTTTTAAAAACAAGTGTTATTTATGTGTGTTAGACTTTAATGCTTCTGTCTGTTGTGTAAACATATGTTTACAGTGGGAAATCTTTATGAATCTGAATTAAAATTAAATGTAAATATGGGGTTAATTTTTGCAGGTCTCATGCTACGTTTCAAAGGAGAAGAGTGAAATTGGTCATTGTGAGTACATAATGATGGAGAATGGTAGACACAAGAAGGAATACTTCATTTGGTCTCCAAAGCATAATGGACTATGAATTACGTTTAAAATGAATAATTAAGAAGGTAGAACATGATTTGAATCTCATTAGCAGCAATTTTACTCATCTCTAGAGCAGCAGCAAGTCTTTTATGAGTGATAAACTCTTGCAAACAAGCCATTCTAAATGGTCTGAAAGCTACTCATTTATTAATGAAGGCTTTAGAAAATATTTTACATTGACTTTGGTGGAAAAAAAAATAAAACTCATCTGAATTTCCCACCATCTGTATGTCTGGAAGTTGTAGCTCAAATCTAAAGTGTTTTTAGGGTACAATAGCTTATGGTTCTGGGTTGCCTGTTGGCTGGAAACAGAGTCCTCCTCTTTTACAGTCTTTTTGCCTGTGCTAAAATAATTTAGATTAACTGTACAGATAAGATATGAATTACTGACTTTATCAAACTAGGGCACCTAAAGTTAGGCACTCTAAGTGTGGGGGTAGGAACCAGTCAACTAAATACATGAGAAAGTGCTTTGTGCCAGCTTAGAGCACTTCTCCCTCCCCATCCAATGTGCCATCCCCGTCTGAGCTCACCTTTGATGCTTGAGAGGAAAGAGACACAAATAAATAATATATTCAAGTGAACCCATCTCTGAGCCCTGAAGGTGATCAGCTGAAGCCCTGAAGCATGAGGGCTTTTTTCTGGAACATTCTCTGCAAACCAGTATGGGCTCCCAGGGCTGCTGGGCCCTTTCCCATCTCAAGCAACCCAGTCACAGAATCACACCCATAAATTCAGCCAATTCTCTTTCAAAACTGATTGTTATTTGCCCACATAACTCCTGTTCAGAGACTGTTCCAGAACCTTAGCCTCTGATGGTGAGAAACCTTCTTCAAGTTTCCTACCTTAATTTGTTCATGGCCAGTTGTTCTTGTGCCGACATCATCCTTTAGTTTATCATTTTTTTAAATATGTCTTGTACCATAGTTTTAATAAGCAAGAATATGATTTTGAGAAACAGGAATTACTGAAATTGCAAGGTTTATGGAAATGAATGCTGTAGCGAAAAAATTGCATTGAAAGAATCATTTGAGATCCCAAATAGTTTTTTTCATTAATGATTTTTTTTGAAATGCGGACAGAATATCTGTGAAGCATGAAGGATGGCCAAGGTTATATAATGAGGCTAGTAGGCACAATTCCTGCATGCTTGATCTGTCTCTGTTTCTAGTGCTCATTTGGACATATCCTTTTATTGTGTGGGTGTTAAATCTGTCCAAGCTCATAATCAATAGATATATGGTCATACAAATTGTCTTAGCTTTGTAAAATAGATACAAAAACAATGTTATCGTGATGCAGTCTGGTAGCCTCATACAGCAGATTTCTTACTGAAAATCTAGATAAATTAATTACCAACATTAACAAGTGGAGCCATGCAAGCTGTGATAATGATATGGGTAATGAAACCCATGCCTCAGGCCATAAATTTATCACCTAAGGGGTCAGCAAGGAATTTATTCACCCGTGTGCTACATTGTACAGTTGACTAGTTGCATTTTGGAACATTTTGATCTTTCACAATAGCTTCAGTTATTTACTATTGCTATGTGTACCAGACTCCTTAAAAGATTTTCTTTTCCTTTGTGGCAAAGGGGGCTGAATTCTCTATTACAATGCTTTGATTTTTACCATGAATACACATTAATTTAAGCCCTAATGATAGGATCCAAAAGTGTATAACAAAATATTCTCATATTTTGTGTTTATTCTTAGATGACTACATGGGCTTAGGATATTTGTTATGAAAATGGAATTTTTCATTTTTAAAATGTCAAAATGGGATATTTTAACAGCTTCAAAAATTATTCCAGGTTCATTTTGAAATGGGAAACTCATCAAAATCTACACATTCCTATGAACGATTTCAAGACAGATGTTTCAATATTTTTCAGGAAAAACTCATTGAAAATTCTGAGCAAATTCTAATCGTGGTCACTTGGAATTCAACTTCTTGTTTTCTCTCTAATCAAGCAAGGCAGATGTTTCAAGGGTTGGGTTAAAATGCAACAGCAGTATTGGAATTAGAATCATAAGTACAATAGAGTTAGAAAGGACAAAAAGGGTCATTTAGTCAACCCTCCTGCCAAGATGTTTGATTTGTTGTGTCTGTGTTGTCCAAGGCAGATGGCTATACAGCCTCTTTTGAAAACCTCTAGTAAAGGAGATTCCATGATTTCCTTAGGCAGTTTGTTCCACTTTTCTTACAGTCAGGATTTTTTTTTCCCCTCAGATTTAACTTAAATCTGCTATGCTGCAGTTTGAACCAAATGTCTGTTAACCTGCTTTCTGTAGCAATAGTGAGCAATTATTCTCCATCTTTTTTATGGCAGCCTTTCAAGTTTTTGAAGACTTCTGCTATATTCCCTTTACTCTCCTCTTTTCCCTTGCTCATATGGCTTGCATTCCATCCCTTTGATGGTCTTGTCACTAATCTGTGGATCCCTTTGTTTCTCTACATGCTTTCTATACATTGATTACCAAAAGCTGACACAATACTCCAACTGAGGCCTAACCAGTGCTGACTAGAGTATTATTAACAGCACCCATGACTGATGTGCTATGCCTCTGTTAATACAGTCCAAGTCACATTTGCTGTTTTTGCAACAGCATCATCTTGAGGTTGTGATCCACCAAAACTCCTAAATCCTTCTCAACAGTGCTGCTTCCAAACCAGTTATCTCCAATCTGTATTTTTGCATTTGGTTTTTCTTCCCTAAGGATACTACATTCAATTGCCTTTGTTGAATTCCATTTCATTTTCTATAGCCCAGTTCTCTGATTTATCAAGATCTGTTTGAAATTTAGGTCTGTCCTACAAAGAGTTTGCAACCCTCCATTTTTGTGTCATCTGTAAATCTGATCAGTATGTTCTCTATTCCTACATCTAGGTCATTAACAAAGATACTAAATAATGTCAAACTAAGAACATATCCTTGTGGGACCTCACTTGAGATCTTCTTCCAATCTGGCATCATTCCATTAAAAGTTCCTCTTTCTTTGATGATTATCCAAACACATAGTCATTTAATGACAGCTCTACCAGTCCTGTATTTCTCCAGATTACTTCTGAGAATGTCACATGGGACTATGTCAAAAGCCTTGCTGAAGTCCAGGTAAATTTATGTTCACTGCATTCTCCCTAACCAGTAAACCCACACTGATTGCTAGTGATTAAACCTTCATCCTCAAGGTATCTGCAAACTGACTGTAGTTATTGTAGTAACTTCCCAGATACTGAGGTCAGACTGACTGGTCGATAGTTCTTGGCTCATCTTTTTTCTCTTTTTAAAGATGGACACTATATTAGTTCTTCTCCAGTCTTCTGGGACCTCATTTGTCATCCATGAGTTTTCAAATATTGTTGTCAGTGGCTCTGAGACTTCTTCACTAGCAAGGTTTCAAAGGACACTGCAAATTAAGTTTTGGTTAAAAAAAAAAAAACTTCTGCAGAGACTGATTGGTTTTTTAAATCAAGCTTTAATACTGTTGCCATGACACCAGGTGATAACTGAGGCCAGGGTTGAGTGCAAGAAGAGTGTATCCCAGGCACGCCCACTCTTCTCTGGTTGCACGGAGAAGGAGTTTCATGAGAAGCTCTACACTGTGGAAGGGCATGATCTTCACTGGGCTTGGAGCACAGACCTTATGTCGAGGTTATGTCAAGAGTGTAATGCAAAACATCCTTATTCCACTATAGGTCCACAACTGTTGCTTCTAGATTTGCTGTCCTTATCCCCCAAGTGAGTTTGGATTGAGTGTTCAGCCTGAGTCTTTGCAGGTAACATATCCATACAGTCAAAGTATAGGCAGTTTTACAATAACCATTGTTGCACTGGGAATTTTATTGGATGTCCACTCTGCCCACCTCCTACTTTTGTTCTGTGAGTCAGGAAGTTCCCTGTTGTGAGACTTAAAGTAACACTTCAGTTTAGATTTCAGGTTTGCTCTCTGGAGAATTCTTGATAAGACCATTTCTGGGTTAAATATTTATTTGAAACAGAAAACCACTCATGAGTAGCATAGGCAGTAAAATGGCACCATCTGGAGCAGGAGACATATGTAAGCATCTTTACTTAAGAATCAATTTGCAAATAATAATAAAAAACCCATGGACTGAAGCAGTTAGCTCCTTTGCTGTAGATAGCAGTTTTCCTGGGCAATAGCTTTGTGTAACAACACAAAGGGAGGCAGAATAATTTTTTCCTTCATTGTTTTTTTGTTATAAATCCAGAGATTAACAGATGAGGTGAGTAATAGTTAATAGATAGTACTAATTTTGAACTCCAGGCTACTTGACTTCAAGAAGTAGGTGACAATATTGTCTTGCTGGAGAGACAGATGTTCTAGGCAGGGTGTTGGAAAAGATTGAAGCCTATAAACAGTATATTGCAGGGACTAACTGTTTCATCAAATGCCTAAGCACAGCACTTTGCACAATCTTTGTGCAGTTCATTGACCTCCTTTATGTCATGCTGCTTGCCTTATTCTTTGATAAAGCTTTCCGTCCACAATGTGACTGATGTTTACAACTGCCTTGTTCTTCCTACAAGCAGAAAATAAAACTACTTGAATGGGATCTGTACCTACTACTATGATACAAGAAGTACCAGCAGTGACTCCATACTTAAGGTTTGTTTTCCATTTTTTTAAGTTAAAATTGAGGTTGAAGTTCTATGTTGAGTGTGAAGAATGAGATTTTCAAAACAAACAAGGAGCTCTGTGGCACTTAAAGACCAACAAATTTAGTGTGCCACAGGACACCTTCTTTGTTTTGTTCAGCTAGGCTAACACAGCTACCCCTTTGAAGATTTTCAAAGTTAAGCATCCAACAGCTCTTAAAAGCTCATGGTCTGACTTCTAATGGCACCTTTGAAAATCCCACCTAAACAATGATCATTGTCAAAATTACATATTCTCAGGATAAAAATGTAATTTTCTGGAAAGTTACAAATAAATCCATTTATTAGTTTAGAATTACATTCTAAAATTTCAAATATCTGTAAACAACATATGCTTTTTAGACCTTTCTCATTCCAGAGTAATTTGTGCTAACACTTGAAACTCCAGACTGAAGCAAATCTAAACAAGGTCAGTTTAAAAAAAGACAAATAAAAATATTTTTAGTATTATTGATCATTAATATTATTAACTATAGGTCATGGAAGACAAAGTCTAATATTCTCTGTGTCAACACAATTAGATATCTTTCAAGAAAGGGAATAAGGGTTCCTAGGAGGGCATAAGGGAAGTGCTCAAAGCTCCACTGAAATATGATTACTCCAGTGAAGCTCAAGAGCAATACTTGGCAGCCACCTTTCCTAGCAGCAGCTCTCCTAAGATTTTTAGGACAAAAACTACTGATCTGTGGATTTTGGGAGATTCATGTTTCGCTGTCCCCCATGGGTCTGTCTATACTTGAAGCTAGGGGTGTGGCTGCCAGCTCCAAGAGACATATTCACATTAATTCTCATCAGGCTTGCCTGCTAAAAATGGAAGGTAGCTGTTCCAGCACAAGTGGCAGAAGCATCTAGCTGCTCAAGTAGAAGACAGATTCTCAGATGGGATCCTATTTGGGCTGGCTAGCCCCTCCTACCAGTTTTGCCACTGTAGCTATATTCTATTTTTAGTGTGCTAACTCAGTTATGCAAGCATGTCAATGTGCTGGGAATAAAACCCCCAGCTCCAAGTATAGACAGGCCTGAGAAGGGAAGCTGGAAATGCATGGTTTTTTTCCACTGACCTCTGATATGTCTACTGGTATGTCTACACATCTCTTTTATTTCAAAATAACACTGGTTATTTCGAAATAAAAGAGATTAGGTCCACACGATGTTTTCTTATTTCAAAATGACAGGATCCGTCATTTCGAAATAAGAACCATTGTTTCAAAACAGCTTAAACCCCATTCATTTCAAAACAGCTGTTATTTCGAAATGTTTTTTTCCTAAATAAGGCTGTTTGGACATGTTGTTTTGAAACAACATCGTTGTTTTGAAACAACTGTTTCAAAACAACATGTCCAAATGGCCTTATTTCGAAATAACCATTTTGAAATAACAGCCGTTTCGATAGCAGGCTTTCCCTTAATTCGAATTAACGTTTTCTTAATTCAAATTAACTTATTTCAAAATAAGGACTTTATTTTGAAATAACTCATTTTGAAATACTTATTTCGAAATAACAATGTGTGTGTAGACATAGCCTATGTGTTTATTATGTATGACGTAATCTTACTTCAGTCCTGCTGTTCTGAAATGGGATCTATGGTTTACTGGTGGTCCCTACAAAACTGGTTGATGAAATGGTGTTGGCTGACTTCCTTGTTTCCAGGTGTTTCTACAAGTGTGTATATCACTCCTTATTGCAAAGAAAAGCTGGGACAGTAGAAAAGCAGATGGAAGCAAAGTGCCAGCATGGTTGTGTATGGGTCACAGCTGTTAAAAAAAGAACTGTCCTCAAGTTCTAGGGCAACCAATAATATTAACACTTCCAGCATTCAGCAAAATAGGAATGTGTAGTGGAAAAAGGATGATGCAGTCATGTGCTATTCAATATCCAGGGGGCCAAAAAGAGGCAGAGGACCAGATGATTGGGCAACATGCCCAGGGAAGAGCGGGGCTAAGCAGCAAGGAAAAATGCTCAGAGAGAGAGAGAGAGAGAACACAGAACAGATGAGTGGGAAAGCAAGTGAAGGACAAAGAGGAAGCAGCATAAATAACTTTCTCAAAAGAGGACGAAACTCTTATCACATTAAAACAATTAAATTAGATTAAATATGTTTCTTATGCTGCTCTTCCATGAAAATAATCATGATCGTGATACTGTGTGCTTGTGAACAGGAGAGAGAAGATCAACATATAGGGGTCACATGCATACTCTGTTGAGGACCGTCCAACATACTTCTCCTGTACACTTGGGCAGCTGTGTGGGCCCATGTACAGATGGGGGCACAATTCTGTCTCTTTCTCAGCTCTTTTTCTTTGTTAAAGAGTAATTGTCCCCAAGCACTTTTTCTCTCCACTGTAACTGTGCCTGCACTATTACTTTTAAGGGCCTGTTTCAAGCCCTTATCTTTAGTTCTGCACACCTAGTTAAGAGTCGGCTTTGGGGGTGTTATTTTCCCTGGCCAAGATTTTAAAATGTAATAATAACTTTGGCTAGCTTAAATTGTCAGGTGCTCCCTTATGGAATTCACCCTCTAAAAATCAGGCCCATTAGTGGGATTTTAAGTTGGGGACCTATAAATCAAGTTATCTAAAATCACTAGTTGCCTTTGAAATTTTGGCCCATGTGCAAACTGTACTATTTTCACATTCTTTCATTAGGACAAAATTAGTCAAAACCAAGTTATCATCAGTGATTAACAATGTATTACTTAAAATATTTATTCTGTTATTAAAAAATATAGGGTTTTAGTCACAAACTGACTTTTATTCATGTAATATATGTATATGGAAGGAAAAGATATTTAACAAATGAAAAGCAACCTGTACTTCAGATTTCTTAGCCATAAAAAAAATTCCCAATAGCTTTCTTAGGCTCATTTGTGTTCTTCAGAGATGCTTATAAATGTAAAAAAGAAACTAAATCAGCTAAAATAAGTAATCTGCACGTGTTTAAGAAGGAACAAATTTATATCTAGTCTCTCAAGAGAAAAATAATTTAATAAAAAGAAGAGTACTTGAGCAAGACAAGCATTTAGTACTGTGCAACTGCAAAAATTTACCTATTTCAATGCAGTTTATTGTCAGAGAAGAGGAATATGTTAGAAATATGATACTGAAAAAAGACAAAAATAACATTAATTAGATCATTCCATTCTGAGGCAGCGGGTCCCTTAAAATAATTTGAAATCAGACAATCCAAACTTATGAGATATGTGTCTGAGAAGGCTGCCAAAAATAAAAATTGGGAAATCAGCATTATGAGATTAGATGGTCATTCTCTCATATCAAGAGTCTTGATATTCTTGAAAGGTACTTTACAATGTCTGTCTATAACTAGTTCATATGCATATATAAGTGTGTAGCACAGCATCAGAATGGCTATTCCAGGAAACCTGTTACTGTATGCTTCCTGAGATGTGAACAAATAAGCCAAGACCGGTTCAGAGCCAAAGGTGTTACCTCAAATTATTATTATTATTATTATTATTATTATTATTATTATTCAGGTGAATGTGTGTCTCTAATACACACTTAGTCAGCATCAAGAATCAAGATTTGTCACAGAGCTTAAAAACTGGACACTGGTAATTCTGCTTGGTAAATTTAATTGGCCTTTAATTAGAGATAGTCCAGACTCTCAATACATACTAGTCTTTCCAATATTTGTTAATATTAATAAAATTCCCTGAATGTTGTTAGATTTCCCAGTCTTCTACTATCTTGTGGAAGTTTGGTTTCAATGTTTTATTGGCTGTGATCCAGACTTTGCAACTAGTGACTTGAAGATGCAATCCAATATACTTGCAGATCCCCTTTGATTTCAATAAGTATCTGTTTGGATTTTAGGGTACTCAAGCACAAACCACCTTGCAGGATCAAAGCCTCTGTTAGTTATTTATTTGAGACAGGCAACTATGGGTTTAGCTTAACCAAAAGAAGGCTAGGATGAGATATGATTGCCAGGGCTGTAACTACGGTGGGGCTGATGCGGCACAGCCCCGGGCAGCCAGAAGCAGTTCAATTGAGCTGTGCTATTAAAGGGGCTTGCAGCTTTGCGGTGCCGGCTCTGAGCACCACTAATGGGAAGGGGTGCGTTCTGATTGGAATGCGCCCCGGGCGGCAAAACGCCATGTTACGGCTCTGATGATTGCTCTCTATAAATACATCAGAAGAATAAATACCGGGGAGGGAAAGTTCCAGAGGGGTAGCCATGTTAGTTTAGTTCAGCAAAACAAGCAGAGAATCCTGTGGCACTTTTAAAAACTAACAAATTTATTTATCACATGAGCTTTCATGGGAGAAAATCCCACTTCATCAGATGCTTTGAAGATTGGAAACTTACAGAACGGGAAGAGAATAAATGCAGGTAAATGTTAAGTCAGAGGGGAAAAGAATTATTTAAATTCAGTGACAATGTGGCCACAAGAACAAATAGCTATAAACTGGCTATCAGGAAGTTTAGACTTGAAATTAGACAAAGGTTTCTAAACATCAGAGGAGTGAAGTTCTGGAAATGCCTTCCAAAAGGAACTGTGGTGGAAAAAGCTTAGCTGGCTTCAAGACTGACCTTGATAAGTTTATAGATGGAATAGTATGATGGGAAAGTTTTGTTTGGTGACTAACTGATCTTTGACTACTAATGGTAAATATGCTCAATCGTCTATGATGGGATATTAGACAGGACTCTGAATTATTGCAGAGAATTCTTTCAAGGCATCTGGCTGGTGAGTCTTGCCCATAGGATTAGGGTTTAGCTGATCACTATACTTGGGGTCAAGAAGGAATATTCCCCTAGGGTAGGTTGATAAAACCATGGTGGGGTTTTTTTTCCCTTTCTTTGCAACATGGGACTTGAGTAACTCAGTCATAGTTTAGGGGTCTATTGCGGGAGTGGGTGGGTGAGGTTCTGTGGCTTGCATTGTGCAAGAGGTCAGACTAGATTATCATAAAAGTCCCTTCTGACCTTAAAGTCTATGCCTATGTCCACACTTACATGTTTAAAATGATTTTAAGTTAAATCAATTTAATAAAATTGCTGTAAAAATCATTAAATCAATGTAAGTTAAATCAATTTTACATGTCCCCACTAGAAACTCAAATCAGACTAGCATGTCCATGCACAGGACTTGCTAGTTCAATTCAGGAGAGGGGCAGCATGGGAGGTGTGGCAAGACGGCCCCCTAGAAGGGCCATGCCCCCACCCAATATCTAGAAAAAGGACAGCACCCTGGGAAGGAGAAGGGCAAAAGTGTTAAGTCAAAATAACAGTTAAATTGAAATAACACATCCACACCACATTATTTCAAGATAACAGTTTTGATTTAACTGTCATTTTGATATAACACACTTGTTGCAAGATAAAGGAGCTCCTTATTTCGATATAAGGAAACATAGTGTGGTCCTGCCCTGCTTTAAATTAAAATAATCTGCATTATTTTGATTTAAAGACTGCATGTGGACATACCCTATGAGCGTATTTATGTTATGTCACTACTGTCCAGCACCATTATCCCAGTACGAAGGGCTGGGGCTGGAGGGGGTGGGGGGGAGTTCAAGAGAAGAACTGAGATTCTCTGAGCTCAGGATACCTTTTCTCTCTTTCTAATGGGATCATTCCCAGTCTCAACCTCTCTTCAGTGTTTCCAACTCCCACTGATTTGTGTAGGAACTGTAGCCATGTACTTGAGGATAGAATGTGGCATCTGGCTGAATTTGAATCACTGACTTAGATGTAAAAGACTTGATAGTTTGCTGCTGATCCCCTGAACGAACCAGTGCCCATAGCTATGTGGTTTTGAGTCTTGTAATAGATTACGGTCTCCTAATTGCATTAAGGTTTTGGAAGAGGCAGCCCTTTTCCATTACAATTGGCATTTTAAAAACATTTACTCCCACCTGTGCATAATTCTTTATATATGAGATTTTTGTAGTTCAGTGATTGTAAAGGTTTTAGAGTGTAACTTAGCTGTGGGTGATGTCATAGAACTTGAATACTCATAGTATTGCCTGTTGACATTCACTTTGTCATTTGTGATTATACCTTTTCCATTATGTTTAAGAGCTTTATTGCAGATGAGCAGCATATGGTATTGGCTGTAGAGATGTGACTTTAATGAGGATAGAGAGTACATCAACAAAATGCATGTCAAATTGCAATGACACAGTTGTGCTGGTGGTAAGTGATCCAAAACTGAATTCCTGACTAGACAGTACAAACAATGCTTTTTCAGTGTGTACACAATGGTCATACCTGTTGACAAACCAGTCCTATAGATAGGGCAACTGGACTGTGAAACAGGAAACTGATTTCTATTCCCAGCTTTGAAACTGTGTGACTGGACACACAAAGAATCTGACCTCTCTATTCCCATTTTACACAGGGGAAAAATTAGGCATAAGCTTCTGTTGTAAAGTACGTTCAGATAAACGGATAAAAAGTGCTATAATGACTGCTGACTCCAATAAAGCCTTCTATTAATGATCATACTCATTTTGCACATGCTCTTCCCCAAACAGGCAACTAAAACAGTCGGGAAGTGCAAGTCTACTAAAATAGAATATAAATTAGTGATATGTGACATATGATAAACTGGGGTCATAGAAGCAAGCTGATTAGTTGCATAGAAAATCTGCCATCAGGAAATAGAAGCTGTGTTCTGTTCAGCTCCTGTAGTCAGTACTGAGCCCACAGAAAGATGCAGCCATTAATGCCTTTGATAGTTCCTCTGTCATTTTGCTTTTCATATCTGTTCCTAAACAACCCATTTATGCAAAGAAATGCTAAAGGTAATAATGCCAATAATTTTAAGTGCATCACCAGGATTTTTTTTAAACTTTACAATTATCACTACTTCTTGGGAGAGATTAGTGAAATTAAAACCTAAAATACTTGGCAAGGGAAGATCCCACTATGTTGAGCTGTCACACAAATTGGTATTCTTTGTAAAACCTAGGATGAAATGAAGCCATTACTGCCCCACACTCCAAAACAATCAGTACAAGGAGAAAAATGCACTGCAGAAAAATGTGATACAGATAAACTGCTCTTTCCTTTAATTCCTAGCCAGAGGTAGTCAGCTAGTGAAAAGTAATATAGAAAAAATAGCTTCCTTCCACTCAGCCAACTCAAACTCTTTTTTGGAAATGTCATACACATAAAATTAAAGCTTTCACCAAAACGTGGATAAATTGTTTCAGAATCTTTTGGTTGTGATTACTGAGTGCAGTAAAAACACAGAAAATTAAGGTCTGGAAGGTAAGCATTGAGAAATGTTTCCACACCTACAATAGTTAAGCGTATGGAGAAATTCAGTTCCCTAAGGTGCAGTCTTTTGGGAAGAAATTAAAAGATCTGGGTTAGAAACAGAGCCCAGACAAAAAACATTGAATCCAAACATCCCAGAACTTAGGGGAAATCCAGATCAAGATCTGACCTTCATGACTGGTCTCCTATTTTTAAAGTAATTCACTCACAGTCTAGGGCCTGAATATTTCCAGACTGAGTCATTGTTCCAGTTAGGCACCAATCTGAACTGAGGCATAAAGGAACAGCTGCTGTATCAGCTTTGAGGGAGTTCGTGCTGCCTTTTGTAACTGGCCCATTCAACTGGATGATATGGGTAGATTAATACGGTTATAGGCTCATCTTTGTACAAGCAGGGAGCAATCTCTGCACTCAACAGAACACAGGAATGGCAGGCATGGCCAGTTCCTGCACAGGAAACACTCTGCCTTTATTTACCCATCTCTGCAAGAGCCAACCATAATGTGCATGTTAGAGACCAGATTAGGGAGCTGATTCAAAGCCCAGTGAGGTAATGGAAATCCTCTATTGACAGTAGTGGGCTTTGGTTCAAAAGCTTGAGGGCCTAGGGCTCAGTACTATCTTTATTTGGAGTATATCTAAATTTCCCCTTGTTCCTCCCTCTTGAAACCACAAATACAGTTTTGTTTGTGAGAGACAAATTTTCAAAAGCCACTGTATCATCTCTCTGGAAAGATGGCTTCTAATGCAGGAGTATTCTTTTGTTCATAAACAAGATGTAGACCATCCTCAGTTTCCTGCTGCTCCTCTCTTTCTGGTTCTGGTAGGTTTCTGAACTATCAGAATTAGAAATGAACAAATCCTCCAACTGTACCCAGAAAGAGCTGGATGTCTTAGACAAAGGGAACTATAATTAACTTAATTATTTCAAAAGAATTCATGCCATTTAAAAAGTGAAATTAAATCAAATGCATCACACTTTTTACACTCAGGCTATATACCAGACGTGGCCAAACTGCGGCTCGCAAGCCACATGTGGCTTTTTCAAGAAAAATTGCTGCTCTCGGGAGAGCGCAGGAGGGAAGGGCAGCATGGCAGGAGCGAGTGGCAACAAATTTGCAGGGGTCGGGGACAGCAGAGAAGCAGCAGCATGGTAAGAGCCAGCAGAGGAGGAGCAGCATTGTGAGAGCTGCAGGAAAAAGCAGCCTGGTAAGGGAGGGGAAGGGAGGGGAGGAGGGGCAGCACTGAGAGACCCCACAGGGGAGGGGCCGAATTGTGAGAGCCTCACCAGCAGAAAAAAGCAGCATGATAAGAGCCGGGAGGGGAGAGGCAGCATTGTGAGAGCCTGCAGGGAAAAGCAAGTCATCAGTTAGGTGCAAAGACAAGCACTCAGAGCATGTAACTGCCAGATTCTACAGTTTACCCACACAATATTAATTCTGCCCTCCTGGTCTGTGTGCATTATGATACAGTCTTTAATTACATCAGTGCATGATTTTTTAAATACTTTTCCTTTTTGATATTGTTTTTTGCATACATATTTTTAAAACTGGCAACATAAATTGATCAAGAACAAGTCTACAATGAACTACAGATAAGTGATGATAATTAGCAATTTAAACCTGAAAAGCAATTGTAAATACATTTTCTTTTTTAAAAATCACCTGGCATTTCCAGATATTGTAATATAATGCAAAATTATTTCTCTTGTATTTCTATTTTGAGAATTAAATAAGAATAATCAGAAATGACTGAAAATTGACACAAGTGTTACATCCAAAACCACTGACTACTGTCAAAAGGTTATTAAAAAAAAAAACCCCTCTATTTAAAGAATGTTACAAGTACTTATTATGGATCATGGTTCATTTTCAGCATGCAAAATAATTTAGACTTAGGATAGACCACCATTACTGAAAACTGGCTTTAGAAAAAAAATTCCTTAAGTCCATTGAACAAGTGTGCCTGAGACATCAGTATGTCATCTGTTTGCAGAAGGAACAGCTAGTACATTTATTTTATAAGAAAATTTTAATTAATATAAGTAAATCAATTACCAAGATAATTTAAATTCATGCAAAGTTCAATAGCAGCACTATACTTCTAATGATTAAATAGCATTCAAGACGTATTAATTCTTCTTTGTTGTATAGTCAAAATCTATTTATATTTCAGTGCAGTCTTCGTGAATGGCTCTATGGGTATCTGAGCCCATCAGACGAGAGTAATTGTTGTGAAGGGCTGACGACGGAAAATTGTGTTGTAAACTTTCTGAAAAAAAATCTCTCACCAATAAAGATTTTACTTTGTATTATAAAAAACAAATAATCATATTCAGAATTTATACAGGACCTACCCCAAACTGAATAAACTCAATGGGATTTTTTCCATAATATCTTCTGTGCAGAGACTCTAAAGCACTTACTGAAACAAGCTCTGATCTTGCACTTTGTCCCCCTAAATTCTCATTGATCTGTTGTGATTCTGAGCAGTTGAAAAGGTGTCCCTGTGTGCATCTCTTCACAGGGTTAAGCTGAAAGCAGTATTTTGCCTTGCTATTACTCTCATTTTAAAATTAATTGCGTCCGAGTCCTCAGACCTTTTGTCTTCACTGTCCAGGAGTATTTTAGTGAACAAGTTTACTGGCAGAAGTATTGGCAGGGAAGCGGGGCATGGTAGGTGCCGTGATGGGGTGGGAGGGAGAAGTGTGGCATGGTTTGGGAGGCAGAGAAGCAGCAGCGTGGTACGAGACGGCAGGGAAATAGCAATGGGGGATGGGGGAGAGGAGGATGACATGGTGAGAGAAGCCATAGCATGTTTAGATTTTCTCATTGGCCCTAATGCAGCTTACTTGTTGTTAAAATAAAATCATGTTTTACAAGTCCCAGACATGATGTGGAATACTAAGAAATGAAAATACAAAGGAGAAAAGTATAAAACTGAACGTAGATTACTTTCAATTTTTGGCACAACTTACTGCTGTGAAGCATCATATTCCACAATGAAATTCAAAACATTGTGGAATACTTAGAGATCAGCATCTCAGAGAGCTCTTACCTGCTGCAATGGCAAGTTACTGCCCAGATTTTAGAAAAAAACCTTGCCACAAGCCTGTAGTGTTGTACATCTAGCAACAGCTAAATTTTTACTGTATAGGCCTAGTTTCATGATAATCTTAAATAATTATTAGAATCTGACATTAGTGGATCAATATTTGCCCTATTTTTATGATAAAATTAAAGTGCGCAATGAATTTTAAACTTAGTAATTTTGGAGTATGTAAAAATGTGTGGTTATATGCCTCAGTGCGGCTCTCGAAGGTTTAATACTTGACTTGTGCGGCTCTTGTGTTCTGTAAGTTTGGCCACCCCTGCTATATACTATCCCACTGTAGAAGTTCATACATATGACAAGGTAAACTCTCCTCCATGGAAGTGGAGAAGGGTCTAAATATAGCAGAACTGATCTTCATTGTGCAAAAGGGCAAGCTTTTGGAAGGCTGCAGCCCTGTATGCTTTTTCTAGAGGGATTCTTTTTGCAGTTGCAGGACATGGGTGCATCTGCAGCCCATTTACCATTGTACAAATCCCTTGGTATGGCCCTTGTGATGTGAGGGGCCCAAGGGCCATGCAGATTGCTTCTGCTGTTTCTTGGCTTATTGGGGCTAGTAGAGACATTTTCTACATTGTGGGAACAATTAATGTACTATACCAGTCTTATATTTACTGACAAAGTGAATTGGGAATATCAAATGCTTGTTGAGGTACAATACTGATTTTGCTTGTTTATTTGTTTAAATGTAATATCTCTCATCTAGTGGAATACAGCACTCATAAACAGACTTTCCTCACACATTCAAGATGTGCTGGGGACATCAAGAAGGCAAGAGATTGATCTGAAAAATGAGGGTCTTCCACCAAAACTGAAAGAGCAAGGTACACACAGGTTAGCACATACATATTGCATAAAAAACAAACAAGAAGTCCTGAGGCACTTAAAGACTAACCCATTTATTTATTATGTGAGCTTCTGTGGGATTTTCTCCCATGAAAGCTCATGCAATAAATAAATTTGTTAGTCTTGAAGTGCTACAGGACTCCTTGTTTTACTGAATTAGACTAACATGGCTGCCCCTTTGGAACTTGGCAACATATTGTATATGCTGCATTTCCAAATGTCTGGTGCTATCAAGCTGTCACTCTAAATGCTAAGCAAAGCATACAAAGCAATATTTAGACCTGACTATATCCCCCATCATTACAGTTTGGATAATGCCTAGATAACTCAACATTTTTTCTCATAACTTTATTCAGAAAAAATGCTCGGATATTAGAGTTCCTCCAAAGAACTAAATATGCAAAAAGTTAGGGGACTAAGTATACATATATTGATTTTTCAAATATCAATTTGTTCAATTTTACCCTTTAGAGAAATTTCATTGACTTCTAGGGGACTGCTCCTGACTTCAAGGGGACTGCTCCTGCAAGTAAAGCTACTCATGCATGCAATTAGAGGATTGGATCCATACATTCTGTGTGGAAGAATTGCTAACCCTGGTTATGATATCTATACTGCTCTGTGCTTAGAAATTCATTATACTTGAAAAACAAAAATGAACAAAACTTAGGAGAGGAGAGCTTCCCTTATTAAATATTTACCATTTCAGCTCCAGAGTCATGAAAGGTAAGCTCTGAGTCATTACTTTTTATTTCGAGTATCCAATCCACTCAGAAGTATATGGAATGCAATAACGATCAAATCCCTTTAGAAACAGAGTTACATGAAATGATTTAGTTGAAAAGCACATGAAATAATGAGTGGATTGGTGGGCACTATAAGGTACCGTTTCAATACTATTGCCTCTCTCATGACTTTATTTTTTACCTTTAAAACCAAAACTGGGGTTAAAACAGAAATCTAACATTGTATATTATGTTGAGCTCATTACATAAATCATTTAAAGTGATCATCTAGTGTAGCAGCAACATTCCCATCAGGTTGCATTTTTGAAATTAAGTTGGCCACCTGACCATTGGTCTGATTTTGACATAGATTCATAGAATTTTAAGGCCACAAGGGAGCATAATGATTATCTAGGCTGACCTTCTGTATGACACAAGCTGTAGAATTTCACTCAGTACCTCCTGCATCAAGCCCACACCTCCTGGTTGAATGTTAATAGTTGTGTTTTTTCAGTACTTTTCTGTGTGAATACAGTTTGCTCAATTAGTTGCTAAATGTTTTTGTTCTTTCACCATGGCTAGACTTTTGAAGCACAGCTGAATATTCTACTTGATTCAGCACAGTGATTTCAGATATTCAGTGAACTCAAGAGAGGAATCTGGAGGCGGATGATAGTACTGCTGTGTTAATAGTGAAAATCTGGGGAACAAAAACAGACTCCCAAATACCACAGGCACTAGAGGATTTCAATTTACTCTTAAGGAACTAGAGACAGAAATAAATGAGGTGGTGGTGGGGAATGACTAAAACTCTGACTGGACAAAGCACATGCTTAATTTTCAGCATGTGAGTAGGCTCATGGAAATCATTGAGATTGATCACATGATCAAAAGATAACTATGTGAATAAGTGTTTTGCTGGATCAGGTTCCAAGAACCTCTTGACAAGAAAATTAACAACAAGGAGACAGAATGTGTATCAGGAGCAATAAAAAAAAAAAAACCAGATAGGAAAATAACAGAGTAAAGGGACCGTTTGCATCAAAGAGATTTTATTACTAATGATGCTTTTATGACAGTACCTAAAGATGAACCATAAATGGGTCCCCATAGCATTAAAGGACTGTAGAAACGCAGAATAATAAATTGTCCCTGTCCCCAAAGAACCTACAGTCCACAAAGAAGACATGTAGGGTGGGGGGGTTGAGGGTTATAACACACAAGCAGAATTACCAGTGTCATGGTATCAAATGTCAGGTTAGGACCATAATTTTTTTTCAAATACATTTATTTTGGGAGGATTTAATTTATAGGGAAGAAGCTAAATGGAAAGAAAAACAGAAGGGGGAGGAAATGAGGTAGGAAATGGAGGGGAGAAGAAGGTAAGAGGCATGTGTGGATTGGAGTTTAGGTGAAGGAAGGGACTTGGAGGGAGGAGAAGGGTATGAGGATTGGAGTAGATAGCCAATCAGCACAGAGCAGAGATATTCCAGTCAAAACTATAATGTCAAGAGATCCCTGCTTTGGCTCCTTCTGCAGCTGTTCAGTCTGTCTGTTCCTCTCTCTGTAGTTTTTCCCTCAAGGCCAAATGGCAAGGGGGATTATTGTAATTTAAGCTGTGAAGCACCATTGTGGTATAATATTTAGCAGGCTTCTGAACACTTCATCAAATCTGTTGCTATTCAGACAAGATTTGTCTTTCCAGTAGTACAGATTAACTGTATATTTCACTCTAATATTGTTACAACCCTTGTGTTTTAAAGGGCTTTACTTATATCTGTATGAATTTGAGAAGAGGCAGTAAGAAATATTTAGTTGTTTGGAAGCAACAAACTAAGAATATGCCAACAAAGTACACCCAAGAAATGATCATTTTGCATACAAGTTTCTGTTCTTTGCTGGTAATGAAAAATTGAACTAATCCAAAAGGGATCGTAGACAGAAGCTTGTTGCATTATTTTGATACTCCTACCTATGGCTGACTTGCAAACACTAAATTAAACTCTATGAAATGAACCCACAGAATGAACTTTTAAAAAAGTTGCACAAAGGAAGTATATAATCCAGTGTGTATTTGATTATATGTGTGTATATACTCCCACACTACTGGGGGAAAAAATTCCATAAATCACCTTCAGCTGAAAACTTGGCAGCCAATTAAAATTCTGCTTCTAATTTTAACCATGCCACATGTGCTTATTAAGAATCTAATTCAGAGTCTGGGAGTTTGGTACTAAAATACTCATTTAACATATACTGAAATGTTTTTCCATGTTTATCAGCTTTCAGATATTGGCTCCAGTGACTAGGTCAAACTCACATTTTTCTGAAATGACACAGCTGACTTGAAAGACAGATTTGTGGATCTGAGGATGAACTGTGATACTCGAACTCAGAAGATTTGCTTATTTTTATTATTGGAGAATGGGCCACATTCTGCAGTTGAATCAGAAGGAGCTTTTATAGTGCAGAGAAAACCGAGCTGGAATGTTACCACTCTTTACTCTAAAAGTTCTTTGGCTATTAAAAGGGATAAAGTTTTATACATGGAGTTTCACTGTTGAATATGGTCTTAGTGGACTAAACAAAATTGCTGTATTTTCTGATTAAGAACACCTGTTCGCAAATGGAACAGTGAAATAACATTGCTGTTTCAATATGTTTTAATTGATTTGTGTTATGTTATGCTGTTTATTGTATTTATGTTTTCATTTCTCAATGGCTATGTCTGCAGATTAAGGTTTGAGTTGCACATCAGTCACTTAGGTAATGGATAGATACAATCAGCGTGAATCATATAATGCAGACTGAATCTCCTGTTTGTATAATATGGAAAATAAGAGTTTAAAAAATAGGGCTGCTGATTTAGTGACTTAATAAATCTAGGGAGCTAATGTAGAGATTTTACTACATTTAAGAGATTACAGTTTAATTCCCATTGCTGCCAAGTGGCAGTGATAAGTGAATAAAGGAAAAGAACAGCGTACCCATTCTCAAAAGTACAGAAATGTGAAAGTTTGCCTGTAAGATTCCAAGACTATGGGATGAACTTGAGAAAACTATACAGTAATTAAATTTTGCATCACCGAGGCCACAACAGGTCCTAGCTCTCTTCCTGCTGGGGGGGGCGGGGGCGGGGCATCATGTATTTTGCAATACATGTGGCCCACAAAGTAAGACTTTATAGAACAGACCTTCATAAATCTGCTGGACACCTAGAGGCTAGCCCAAAACCGAGGTGCCTCTAGGTGAGCAGCAGAGATGTGGTCCCCCACTGCTAAAATAACCACAGCCACTGTGGCTACTTTCAGCAGCAAGTGCAGCATGCAAAATGCCCCTGTGGAAGTGCTGGTTGTGGAGATGGAGACAAAGAGAAACAGTTCCTTTTTTAGGTGCTACTAAATCCTGGGGCCCTGGGACATAATCCTGGGTACCAATGGTTTCTTGGCACCTAGTATTTCTTAAGCCATGCTAGAGGACTGGTCTCTAGGTTTTCACTCGTACATTAATCATGTTTAATATAAAAATGAGTGGCCAGTGTCTGGGTTTTTTTATTTTATTTTGGCTATAGTGACATAAATGGCCTGGAAAGTTGCTTTAACGGAGAAGTAGAGGATTGCCCCCCCCCCCCCCCGTGAAGGAATCCCTGACTAGATTAGAACTGATGTAGACAGCTCTGCATCACCTCTTCTTCTCCTTAAATCCTGCCCTTCCTCCCTCTGCTCCAACAGGATTTGAGATAGGAGAGTTTGTGGCCAGCATATGCTCTTCATGATGTTAAAACCAATACTAAAATGCTGTATCGTAGAGATTGGGACAGAGCCTGGCAGGAAATAGCCCTAGCACACTGTTCAGCTCCATACCTATAAACTTTAAGGCTCTATTTTCTGCTGGTATTGTCACCTCCTATGGGTGAAAATGAGCAGTTTTAAAAACCCAGACTAGAAGCACACAAAACTGGAAGCCAGAAGTAATTCAGCTCTAATCTTGTTTGTGATGGAGGCTTGACTTATGGCCTTTGTCTGTAAAATGAAAATAATATTTATTTGCCTGTCTCAAAAGTCTGTTGTAAGGATAGATTAGCCTGTTCTGTAAAGTGCTATTTATTAGTAATTGCAAGTATTATCATATTATAGACTGTAGGATTAGCACTGTCCTTGACAGGCATCTCAAACTGCTGAGGAACCAAATGTAGTTCTGAAATTTGAGGGCAATTGAGATCCCATGATGATCCTGTAGAATTTTTTATGGGTCTGACTTTAACTACAGGAAATGAATACCAAAGCTAACTTTTTTGTTTGGAAAAATCCTACTGCTCATCTGCTGCTGTGAAGAAACAGGATGAGAGGAAATGTTGCATGGACTAGATTTAGTTCATTTGTGTATATATGGGACTGGTAATGGGTCCCAAATGTAAGAAAGAATTGATATTAGAAGACAGAAGAATATTCATTTTCTTGATTCCTGTGGTGCAAATATAGTGATGTTCTGAGCAGTGAGAGAGTGCTTCATATATGAAGGAATTAGATGCATCATTACCATTCTCAACCTAATTAACATTCTTGCTCTTTAGGATTAAATGAGGTCTGCAACTTGCTTGTCAGGCATCGAAGGAAGAAAAAGGTTCACCTGAGGCTGAAAAGGATGAAGTTAATGCTGTAAAGTGATGGAGATTAGGAAATGAACTATATTAAACTGACTCTACCTGTGAGCTTGGTGTTCTTTTTCAAGAACAAGATTTTAAGAACTATTTTGAGACCCGATGCCAATCCCATTCTCCACATAGAGTTGTGTCTGGAGTGGCGACAGGATTACACACATTGTAAATATTTCCTTTTTGTAATCCATGATAGCATCACTTGCATACAAAAGTTTTTTAACACAGCCCATAAGTTCAAAACCTGTAGCCATTTTAGCCTGCTTCAGCAAAACAGGCAAGGAGTCCAGTGGCACTTAAACACTTAAAAATGTATTCATTGCATGAGCTTTTGTGGGAGAAATTTTCACTTCACCAGATGCTTTGAAGATGGGGGGAACTTACAGAATGGGAGGAAAATAAATGCAGAGAAGTACAAGTCATAGGATCAGGTCACACTGTAACAGAAAACCAAAGGAGTTGTTGAGATTCAAACACTGGGAACCAGCACATAGAGAAGGGTGAGGTCAAATCACTTGTTGTAATGAGAAAAGAATCCATAGTCATGATTTAATCCTGCTTTCACAAAGTCAGATTTGCATATCAATTCCAATTCTGTAGTTTCTCTTTGGAATATTGATGTGTACACTGTTTGAGCACAGCTATTAACAAATCATCAATGGAGTGAGTAAGATTGAAGTACTCTGGTACTGGTTTTTGAATGTTAAGATTTCTGATGTTGGTTTTGTGCCTATTTATTCTTTTCTGCAGAGACTGTCCTGTTTATCCAATGTACAAGGTGTGGGGGCATTTCTTGCACATGATGGCATACATCACATAAGTGGATGAGCAGCTGAATGAGCTCTTGATGGAGTGGCTGGCTTGACTGGGTCCTATGATGGTGTCTTTTGTGCAGATATGTGGGCAAAGTTAGCAATGCGTTTTGTCACAGGGGTATGTGTGTGCTTTAATGTTTCTGTTGTTAGGTCTGTAGTTGCTGGTGAGTATCCCAGTAAGGTTAGGAGGCTGTCTGTAGGCGAGGAGAGGTCTGCATCCCAAGGTGATTTGTTAATAGCTATGCTCAAGCTAACAGGAAACACATCAAGGCTTCAAAGAGAAACTGCAGAATTGGAACTGTCATGCAAATTTGACTTTGTGAAATCAGGATTAAATTGTGACTATGGATTCTTTTCCCATTACACTGTGTGATTTGACCTAACCCTCCCCTATATGTATGCTGTTTCCAGTGTCTGAATCTTAGCAGCTGCTGTACTTTACTGTTACGGTGTGACCTGATCCCATGACTTGCACTTCCCTGCATTTACTTTCCTCCCATTCTGTAAACTCCCCCATCTTCAAAGTATCTGATGAAGTGGGATTTTCTCCTGTGAAAGTGCCATGGAACTCCTTGCTTGTTTTTATGAGTTAAGCAGTCTGGAGTTTTCTGTAATAACTGCAACTGAAGGATAGATTCTGATCATCTTAGTTATGCTGATTTGTATCTTTACTACTCTTTAGTGGAGGAATTCATGGGGTGCGGAGAGCAAAGGAGCTATCTATATTATTTTCATGAACAGTCTGTGTACCTTAGTTTACCTACCTGTTTGATATTCTGTCAGGCTATGTGGAGTTAAAGCAAAGAAGCTGTTAACATGAGCAAGAAGAGACTTGAGAATGGACATTGCCAAGGAAAATATAAAGGGTTTTTATGAGAATAAGGCCAGAAGGTACCATCTGGTTGTAGTCTGATTGCCTGTTTATCACAAGCCACCCACCCTACCCTGCATGTTAAACTCAACAACTGAAATTAGACAAAAGTATTATAACCCTCAAACTAAACTATTACATGCCAGATGCAGAAAATAGGTGGGACGTAGGCATGCCAGTGCCAGAGAGCAGTGTAGTGGTAGGGCCTAGATTGGGAAATGCCTACTCTTCCAGCCCTAAACTCAGACGGACATTAAACCATTAAAAACCATTACCTACCTGAACAAGGAGTGGGGTGAGTGGATAACAACTGTGCAGGTGAGGAACAAAAAGAATATGTTTACACTGCAACAAAAAAAGACCCATGGCAGTGAATTTCATAAGCCAAGTCAACTGATTTGGGCTCATGGGGCTGGCACTATGAGACTAAACATCAGTACTTCTGTTTTTAGCCCATAGTAGAAGTCTGGGACAGGTGACTAGCTCTGAGTCTTACTAAGGCAGTAGAGTATGAATAGGGATGTTGTAGTCTGTCTGTTTTTTGCAGTGGAGACATACCCTGATGTGGGCAGGAAAAGCAGTAGGGCTTCAAGAACGAGGCAGACTCTGCAGCATTTCTCTGTGGTACCTGGGCTGGCTTGACATACGAGGGGTGATGACCTTTAGACAAAACCTAGGGAGGCAAACCTTTTGTGATCTGAATCATTTTCTCTTCTTCCTGTGTGTTGTTGGAGCTGTAGGCAAGGTTGTGAGTCACTTTAATTAGTCATTGGTCACAGGCTTCCTGACAGAAGCGCCTTACAGCTACTGATAAATTCATTCTGGTTGTTAACGGGATTGAAAACAGGGGCTGCCACCTCAACATCAAAACAAACCAAAACTGATCAAATGTCAGATACTGACTACTGTCCATAAATTGCTCCTGGACAAGCTATAGCCCAAAGGTTATTTATAGAAATCATTTCAAATAATAAATAAATAAATAAATAATCATAACTTAAACACAATTCAAATGGAAACACAGGCTAAGTTTGCTGAATGAATTATGTATTTCTTTTTCATAATCTTCAAAATACACATGAAAGATAGTCAGATCCCCACCCTAACAAATAATGAATAATTGATTCCCTGTTAATCTAAAACTGTTTAATGTGCTGTACTTCTCTCCATCACTAGTATCAGCTATTATTATTTTTAATTGTGTTTTCATTTAGTGAAGGAGAGAAACTGAAAAAGTTATTAGTGATCAGTTCCTATCTACTGTAGATGTTTATTAAAATGAAAATAAAGCCTTTTTTTAAAGTAATATCTTTTCTCTGAGACTCACCAAGCAGAAAAAGTAGTGTATATTTTCTGTGGGATAGAACTGACACTCTGCCTAGTTAGCAAGCCTTCAGCTCTCTGACTATGCTGGGTTTATTTTTCTTGCATGAATGTTCTTTTCCCCTGCTACAATGTCTTAGCTCTGTTGAAGGTGTTGGGCAGTCATTCTTCCACAGTTTGATTGTTTGTCACTTTCTGGTGTTGCTGATGGGGAGATGCATTTTCTACTGGGTAAAATTGTATAGACATATTTCCTTGCTTGACAGAAGAGTGAGCCACAAGAATTTCCTATTGAGCAATATACGTATCCAGAACTGTGAAGATTCTCATTTTTCCTTTGGTCATGGTGGCACTTCCCAACTTTGCTATAACTGTCACTTCACTTAAAAGTTTAGAAAAAGTAAGTCCGCTAGAATATGGGAAACCAAATGCCTAGCCTTCAGTGAACTGTCTATTCAAGAACCTAAAATTAAAGCAGATGAGACTGCATATACTAATAATTTCTTGCAAATTTTGCTCCCTGTTGTAATGCTTCTGCATCGGGAGGGATGGTGACAGAAAAGAGGATGACGAAGCAGGACAGGTTCTTGCACTATCTATGTAATAGGGAACAGGACTGCAGTGGCTTCCTTCTGTCATAGTGACAAGGAATATGGGTATCATATAGGGGTGCCCTTGAGGAAGGATGAAGATCTAGATCTGTCACTACCTGCATTTACCAGCCAGTCCTTCGTATTAGCTGCACAAGATAAACGTTATGGTAATAAAGAAATATTTTCACCCCAGCCTATGGAGTTGCAGGAGATTCTGTAATTCCACCAAACCTTCCTTGCTGAAAACACCGGTGCAGGGCTCAGGCTGTCTGGAATTGGAAACAAACACCCCCATTGGCTTGCACCTCATGCAGTTAATGGCGCTAGTGTAAAGTGGGTGTAAAATGCTGCCAAATTAGATTGGTAAGATTTTATATCCACTTACTTTTTTTTTTTTTTTGCACAAGGTGAAAGAGTGTACAAGTTGCAGGGCAACAGTGAACCAGGTTCTCTGAAGCTATTGACTTCTGTTATGCTAAACTCAGTTGAGTACTGTATTCAATTCAGTCTCCTTTTCAAGACGGAGGAGAGTGGGATCAGAGAAGAAGAGAGACTCTTGTGCTTTTTTACAGGCTTCAAACCGACTAATAGTTTTACAACACTTGTCTCACATAGCTGATTGTTGCTGAGCAGAATGGGACATTCCAGAAAGTTTCACTTGGATGAGAAGCCTCTGGCAATCATAAGTCTTAAAGGTTAATTGTTTATCGAGAAAATATGACTAAGGACATGGTGAATCTGTAAAGCTTTAAATTAGAAATAACTGCATTTGAATAGTACTCACTCTCATTCTCCACCTTAACTATGATGATTATGAAGAAAAAATTAATGATAGGACAGTAGGAACCCAGTACTGCAAATCCTTCTTGATGCAACTAGTTGCGTTAACTTCACAGGGACTCAGGTGGACTAAAATCATTAATAACACTTAAGGCTTAATTTGCAAGATACTGAGCAGTCATGTTAGGTGTTGAGCACCTACAACATCCATTAGTCAACACTCAGCATCTTGTAGGATTTTGCTGTAAATGTGTACAAGTTTGCAGACCAACTGTTTGGCAAAGCTGGTTTATTGAAATATGAAAATGAGCTGTTTATGGAAAAGAAAATGTGAAAATATTGCTAGAAAAGAAACCTGGGAGGAGGAGACAGGATAAACATTTGATCACAAATTGGCTATCAGTAATACACAATATGCATGATGTATGGCTAATGGAAGGATTGAAAATACCCATATGGAATGTGAGGAATTCATTGGCTAATAAAACAGAGACCACAATGATATACAGTAATTCCCTTTGCAATGAAAAACAAAATAAAACAAAAAGTGTTGCTGCAAAAAAGACATGGAAAGGTAGCAACTATGGTTTCATTATGGATGGTTAATATTATGCCAGGATCTACTTATTCTAGGGGAGTCACAATTTTAATCAACTATGTGAAATAAAACCTGATAAGGTAAGAAGGTATGTCACCCTGCCAGAAAAGATAAATTCACAGATTATTATTTTATTAACGTGTTACTTTAATTAACATGCAACCCTAAATGGAAATTCTCCTTTAGTGACTATACTTAGAATTTACAGAGTTTCCTAACCCATGATAGGAAGAGGAGATTTTAACCTTACCCTGTCAAATTTAATGGCTAGAACACAGGTGTTACAGGAAGGGGAATTCCAAGTCATCCTAATTATACAGCATTGCATGAAAGAATTATATTTGGTTACCCTTTGGAGGGATATGCTCTCAAAAGGGAGGGAATTTATGTATTGCTCTTCCATGCATGACTGTGTCCTGTAGAACTGAGCTACTTTTGATTTTTCAAAACCTCATACAACTATAACCTTCATATATATCTCCAGCCATACAATGGCATTATTAGTTTTACAGACAGACAGATAACTAATTCCTTGGAGGAAGTACTTTATTGTTTAACTGTCCAGACTTTGCAATCTGAGGCAAAAAATAAAAGCTCTGTTGAATCCTGTCTAACATACTAAGAATCCTTTGAAGCCTATCGGAGGAGCTTTATACTTTTCAAAAATGCAGTTAAAAGGAACACCACTCTGCCAGTACAAAACATCCTTACTCGAAGAGATTTAAAAAACAGAAAAAAAGTTAGACTAGGCGAGAGCAAAACTCTAGGCATATTAACTCAGATGAGAAGAGATTTGCAAAACTGCTCAGTGGAGAGTGCAGTAAATAGAAATGTATTAGCCTCTATAACAAAGGCCCAGAGCCTCAAAGGTATTGAGTTGGAGGATCTGGGCTTATTCGTTCTTCATTTGTTTTTACTGAAGGCCCCTTCACACTGTTCTAGTTGAGCAAAGGGCCTTAAAGTGCAATTTATACCCTCTTGATAGTCCTGTTATGCTGCCTGTGTTTTAAATGGCATTTCCTTTGAAAAATGTTGGGAGCCATAGTGGATAATCAGCTGAACATGAGATCCCAATGCAATGCTGTGGCCAAAAGTGCTAATGCAATCTCTGGATGCACAAACAGGGGAATCTTGAGTAGGACTAGAGAGGCCGTTTTGCCTATATATTTAGTACGATTGCTGGAATACTGTGTAGTTCTGGTGCCCTCAATTCAAGAAGGATGTTGAAAAACTGGCAAGTGTTCAGAAAAAAAGCCATGAGCATGATTAATGGATTAGAAAGCCTCTCTTATAATGACAGACTTAAGAAGCTCAATGTATTTAGCCTAACAAAGAGAAGGCAAAGGAGTTGCTTGATTATAGTCTTTTAGTACCTACTGGGGGACCAAATATTTCATAATGAGTTCTTCAGTCTAGCAGAGAAAGATATAACATGAACCAGTGGTTGGAAGCTGAAGCTAGACAAATTCAGACTGGAAATCAGGCATAAATTTTAAATAGTGAGAATAATTAACCAGAGGAACAATTTAACAAGGGTCAGGGTACATTCTACATCACTGATCATTTTTAAACCAAGATTGGATATTCTTCTAAAGTATGAGTTCTAGGAGTTATTTTGGGGAAGTTCTATAGCCCGTGTCTTATAGCAGTTCCTTCTGGCCTTTCAATCAATTAATTTAGCGTAAATGAGAATTTGGCCAGTGATATATAAAGACAACGATTAAAATGGCCAAAAAGCTAAAAGTCAGAAGAAGCAAACAGTTTTATCCTACAAATCAAAACTGATCATGTTTCCTCCCATAGTTAATAAGGTACAATTTGCAAACTATTTGAACACTTATGTAAAACAGCAGATCACTCAAGGAGGACATCTGCTTAGTATGCAGCAGCTGATCAATTGAGCAAAATACCATACTTGGGTTGATAAGGCAGTATAATGCAGACAAACTCTGTGACCCTTTGCAGAAATCCTGAAAAGTAGCCTGCAGAAATTGAGACCTCATATACAAGAGCCCTCTTCTCCCCCACCATGCAAAAAGTAGATACCTTCACTGATCTAAAAAGCATCTGCAAAAGTAAACTTGAAAATGATGGACAAAAGCAGTGAGAAACCAGACTGCTTCTCTCTTCCTCTGTATAATGGCATGGAATCCACTCATCTGCAAGAGAAACTTCATTAATTCCCAGTAACTCAAATTCTTAAAAAAAATAAAATCTGTTCAGCATGATATACAGTATGAAAGATTAGGTAAATGGAGAACAAGCAAGAAATCCTGTGCTTGTTTTGCAGAACTAGACTAATACTGCTACCCCTTTGGAACTAGATAAATGGAAGAGCCAGAGGTGGCAGTGACTAAGGAAGAGAACTTTAATAGCAAGTTTCAACCTCTTAAAAATGCAAGACTGGGGGAAATAAAAACAAAAAACAAAACCTCCAGTTGCAGTGCAGTGGCTCTGCTGCAGCCCACAGAGGGTTGAATAGGGTGTGAGCTTGTGATAGGCAGTCAGAGGGAGGCTGCCCATATAAGAGTAGGGCAGCAGAGCTAGCCAGGGTGGGTCTGCTGTGGGAGCTGTAGGGGGAAGGTTCTCCTGGCAGGCTGGCCGTGGGAGCCAGCACCCTGGAGAGCTCCAAGTGGGAGCAGGCTTAGGAGCTGACCAGAGCCGGGGATCCCAGGACAATAGGCTTGTGGGAGTGGCTGGAGCAGCAGCCCAGGGCAAGGAGGCCAAGAAGTGGACAGTGGCTGGACTTCGGTGGTGAGACTGTGGGTGGCTGGGGCTGCAGGGAAGTGGCCCAGGGACTCGAAACAAGATTGTGGAGAGACTAGAGGGAGGCGGAGGCCTCAGTGGAGGCATTTAAGGTCCCTGAGCTGGGGCCTGAAGAAGTGGGTGGGCCCAGGTTTCTTCCCACTCCCCTAGTGTACCAGGAGTAGCACGGGTGCCAGGGCTGGCACAGGCTCATAGGCCATAGACTGTTTTAGCAGCCTGTGCCTCAGAAGGGATGGACTTAGCCGGAGGGCTAAGGTCCCAGGACTGGACTCAGGAGGAGTCTGTGTGTGAAGAAGCGGAGCACAGACCACCTGGAGGGGATCACTTGAGCAGTAATTCCCCAGTAATACCACCAGGAGGTGCCCTCCAGGTGGGTCGAGTGCTGCACCCACTTTCACCTCTCAACAAATGGAAACGAGAACAACAATGCTGGAAAATCCAGCCAGGAGACCGTGTGTCTGGTATATAACTCAACTAGACTATTCTTCAAACAGCTACATGTGCTAGTTAAGTAACATGATTAACTCAGCAGGATAAAACTAATCTGGCATGTGACATGATGAGGTATTACTGGAAATCAAGGGAAAAGAATAATGATGTCTGAGAACTTTAAGAAGTGCTATGATGGTTTCCATCTACTGAAGCTAATATGAATGGAAACATCAGAGATCAAATTATTGATACTGTGAGGAAACTGTCTTTTAAACATGAAAAATCTATATGCCAATTGATGACATTGTATAGAAGGCTGAAGAGAGCATTAGAACTAAACAACCAGCCTTGCTTTTTCAAGCTACTCTAGACATGTCCCCAGCAGCCAGCTCTTTTGTGGAAATGAGGCACAGCAAAGGATTCAAGACAGTACCTGAGCACCTTTAGACATGTAATTCCACAGCTGATTCCAGCATGCAGAAGGGTGGTCTGTGCCATGACTGCTTGGTTTTTGACTCAAGTTCACAAACATTGAGGGTATGCATGAGAAATCCCTCAAAGTTTTTCAGTAAAGCACTGGGTGTGAGATTACTCACCGCACAGCAAAACTGGTTGTTGCAAAATGAGTGCGGAACTGAGAAGGAAGAGTAAGGCTCCCAGGCACTACCACAATATAAACAATAAAAAACAACAGGAACTTCACAGTGGGCACTGATAAAGGATCTGATATTAGCTGTGAGGTAGACAAATCATTTCTAATGAGACTGAGAAGATCTGAAGGATCTTTTAAAAATCATTTGGTAACACTTGCCCTTGAGCTCTTCAGAACATCATTTTGTAGTCAAGGTATGGTGGTTCTGGCAGAGAAAATGACTTAGCTCAGAATGATGGAATCCTGTCTGGGATATTTTGTTACACTGTGTTGACACTGGTGACAAGGAGCTAGAAAATAATAAGACAACTGACTGAGTGGATTTGTCAAGAAATACCAGGCTACTTTATTACTTAAAAGAACAATTCAAAGTTTTTAAGTGAAAACTTCAGGAGAAACAATGCACAGTGTGAAAAAGGAACAGGAAAGCTCTTTGCTTAAGGTTAAGGTACCTGCCCAATAATGTCAGCAAGACAAGATGTCTTCCAGTTCAAAGAAATTGGTGAACTGACTGGAAAAAGCAAAAGAGAGATGATATTAAATAAGCTGTGAATCCTAAGAGTGGATCCAAGTAGAGTTTGTGTCTTTGAGTTTTTATGAGCTCGTACACAGTGTGGATGATATTTTTTAGCTCAGGTATTCATTTTTAATTGGCAGCCTGATATGGTATCTATTATGCACATGTAACCCATATGCCTAAAACAGGCTCTCTCTTTAAGAGACCTTCTCAGGGTGGGTTATTTTTGCTGGGCAGATTAGCTGCCACAACCCGAAATTTCTGAAAACAGGGAGTGGTAGCATTTTTGAGCATGATCCACAGGGTTTCCTGGTGGTCAGACCACATTGGAGCAGTAGATTGTGTTCATGAAAGAAACTGAGCCAGGAGCAAACAGCTAAATGTTTTCTCTCTTCTGTGTAGTGGAGTTTGTGCACAGGCATATGGGAGCGAGGGCTGGTTAACCAGTAAGCTGACTGGATGGTGGTGGTCATAGAAGAGAAAGGCCTACATGAAATTCTCCTGAAGATTCCTGCAGCCAAAGAAGAGGAGGATAGCTACTTCTTTCCACTCAAGCCTCTGGACTTGAACAAAGACTGTAGCTAAAATTTGAGTGAACTCCACTTAAACTTTAGGAATGTTGGGTATTTTTCTTACAGGAGTGGCTCTGTTTAAATTCATTTTGTTTTCTTAGGATAAAATTTATTAAGTTGCCAGATTATTTAATAAAGTTCATTGCTATGTTACTCTAAGCAGTACTTTAATGTGGGATCTTTGCTGTGAGTCCTTTACAGATTGGATCGTGGGTCTCCAGCTGCTTCACTGTAAGAGCTGGGGATTAATTTTAATATTTTTTGAGGCACTGGAGAAGGACAATTAAATTAATTCTAGCCCACCCGAAGGTTACACACACATCACTGACTAGACATGGTGATCAGGATATTTAGTAAGGTCTATTCAATTCCTAATTGGTAGGAGACTTTTGCAAAAACAATAACATGAATAATCCAGTTAAGAGCATTATATCAATAAGGCTTGTATGTCACAGAAGATAAAATATGTGTATTTGCAGAAGCTCAATTGATGACAATCAACATGATACTCAGTTTTCCCTACGAATGATACTCACGTAGTTTGGAAACTGTGGAAAAAGCCAAACGTTCATTCTTCACAGGACACAGTGTTTAACATCTCATTCAATATTCCTGAAGCAGATTTGTGAGAGATAATGTCAGCACAGGACAGTACACCACAAGAGGCTTTCTTGTGGCCAACAGCCAACAGTGAAATGATGAAATGTAGGTGGTTTTTTTTTTTTTCAAAACCAATGTCAAAATGAGCATGAATTCGACAAACTCTGCAAAAACAAAACTAAGGGGAAGTGATATGGCTTAAAATTTTCAATATGCTATACTGTCAAATGATTAAATCCCAAGCCAACTGTATTGGGGGACTTGGGACAACAGCATTAGAAATGTTTATAGTTTCTCCCATTTATAGATGCTTTACTTGAGTAGCTGAATGACAAGATTTGGAATTTACAGTACCACTGCCTTCAGTTTTAAACTAGTTTGCTGCCTATATTTCAGCAAGTATAGTAAACTTGAAAAATCAGTTAGCCACTACTTATCAGAGTTAACTTGATGATAAAGATCACAAGCTAATTCTCTGTGTGCAATTATAGTTTTATGTTGTTATAGCTCTGTTGATTCCAATGGAGTTATGCTGGAGTAACAGTGAAGAACTGACTCTACTTTCTGATGACCAGCAATGAAAAAATACAAGCAGCACAGAATACTCCGTGCCATTTCTGAAACTGCCTCAGTGTGACCCCAAATTCTCTCACAAAAGAGCAGCAAGAGAACTACCATCCTATCACCCATCCTTTCTGCCCACACACACTACTGCTATTACAGCCACTGCACTGTTTGCCTAAGCACAGTCGCGTTGGCTGTAAACCTTAGAATGTTTGATAGGCAATAAGGGGGTTCCTATTGAATGGCAGCCTAATGCTTACAGAAGATAGTTGCAACAATATCAGGAGTTTCTCTTTGCCTGATGTTCTGTGGGGGTCAGGCACATGGTTTTCTGACCCCTGAAGACCAAGATGAATTAGTGGGTGGGCAATGAATTTTATCTGGACATGACATTCAAGTTATGAGATAGAGGGAGAAGCCACATAGAAGCATCTTAACCTGTAGCAGAGGGAGCCACTTGATTCTACTAGGAGCAGGAAGAACAGAACACATAAGTAGAGACCGAATAGTTAAGAGGAAGGATAGGAATGTTAGGTGGTAAAAGACTTCTGTTAGTGGTCTGGGTTCTTCAATCAGTTAAAGGATACAAGCAAGATCTAGTTTAGTGACATCTGAACAGTTTCTTCAAGGTTAACATTTTGCTAGACACTGACAAACTGAACCATGAAATGCTCTTACTTAAATTCCACCTTAAGGGGGCTGTAAGGTAGATTGCTGTACCTAGGATTTGGCATTTGTTTAGCATGATCATCAGTTTTAAACTGATGATTTTTTTCATTATCATGGGTTCAGCAACAACTCTCAAAAAGCCACAAGGAACCTGTTTATCTGCTGGTACAACTTGATTAATTAGCTATTCAGCCTGACAATTAATTCCCCTTCAGTTAGTAGGGCTGAGTTGCTTCAAGGAAGCCTAAAAATAAAGGTGTTACCATATAACTTGCCCAGTGAAAAAGCAAAAGATGTAAGTCTAGCAAACACAAAACTCTAAACCAGTTAGTAAGGTATGTGACATTGAATATGGCACAATTGTTGGTTTAAACAGAAATGTGAAAGACACATGGTATTATATTTAATCTAATCCAATGGTTCCCAATCTAGTTTCTGCTGTGGAACACCTTGATACCTCTAATTATTTTGAGGCATACTACCATATAGGCTCTGAATGAACTCGTGAATACTCATGAACCAATCCAGAACTCTTTCAAGTAGGTTTTTGAAAAATTCCATCACACACCTACTCAGGCCTGAGGGCATACCTGTGTCCCATGGCACATTGGCTGGGAAACAATGAACTAATCTATCATTTGTACAGGAGTTCTTCCCAATGACAATGGCTGTTTCGCCTGAAACCATGCTGTGGAAGGTGTCAAGGCTGTTCCCCACTCTGAGTGCAGAAGGTGGGGGCCTGCAACTGGCCTTAAAGTGGTATCGCTGCCACCACCCAAATGCAAAAAACCTCTTGAAACCCAGGAAGGCGCACTTGGGAATTCCTCCCTGTGAAATACTTGCAATCACTTTTATTCCTCCCTGAGGAAAGTGACTGAACTCCAGCTGCAATATGAGCTGGAACTGGAACAGAGTTCCCTTTAGTAGCTGCCTGTGCAGACTGAGGCACGTGCACATAAACCTCTTGCCCTTCCAGTACACAGAACCAGAACTTACTTAAAAGGTAAAATCTTTAATTAAGAAGAACAGATAAAAAACACAGAGAGTTGCTTCTCTGGGAATTAACTTAGGTAGTTACAGGGTAGGGGGAGGGGGTACATGTGCTCAGCACAGAGAAATCCAAAAACAAACCCAAAACAAAGAAAATACCCTGACCGCATCTAAATAAACATTCCCTGTTCTACTCACGCCTGGTCAGTAACAAACTTATCTTTGGTAAGGATGTTGCTGGATTCTTTTTCAGGCCCCTCTGGCCTCCTCCTGATCCTTCCAGGAGCTCTGCTGCATCCAAACAGGAACAGGCCAGGCTGCTGTTCCAATTCAAAAACCTGTGCTTTGTTCCTATTGGCTGTCTTGGGACTCGCTGACAACAATGTTAACCCCTTCCTCCCCAAGGGTTACTACAGAAGGTTTGGAAACACAAGAGAAACATCAAAACAGAGGATAATGGAAAAACTCAGGAAAAATTGAAGCATTCCTGGAATTAGGAAGTAATCTAGGATGTGGCCAAGGTAGTAGGCTGCCTGAACCAGTGCAAACTGGGTAAGGTTTTGCTAACCTGCTCAATATTTTAAATTATCATTCTGGAGGATTGGTTTGGGGTTATGAGAAGCCAAATAGTGTGTATATGGCACAGAGGAAATATTCTCTATTCAAAGAACAAACCTTTTGAGTAATTTAAAGAACCATTTTGGAAAGAGCAACATGGTGGCTCTAACTGATTTATACTTTAGGACAGAGGTGAAGACTTCCTGAATCACATTTCTGATTGAATTAGCGTCTGGCTTCCAGTGATGCAAGAAAAAGGGAAATGGGTGAGGATAGTAGCAGTAGCCAAGTTAGTCTGAAACCAGGTAAGTGGTCCTCTTGGTTGCAAAATAGAGAGGGCAAACAAATTGTGATCTATAGTTGTTATCATTCTTACCATGTGAACTTTCTTTGTGGAGAAAAAGTAATACAACTTCCAAGCATAAAAATGTCTGGACTATTCACGGTGTTCAAAACTGTTATTTTCCATGTGGTTTGGTGCATCGTGAAGTGTTTTTCAAATGCTTACATAAAACTAAATGTTTCTGATAAAGGTATCTTTTTAGTGTCATTCCTACCTTTGTATTGGATTTTCTTTTTTTTTTTTTTTAGAATAGATATTATTGTGCTAGACGCATTCTTTTGATGAGCGGCACAATTTGAAATGCATACGATACTTACATTTTCGTGGCTGTTGTAAAAGACAACAAAGGACTCACATTTAGTTGGAACTCTGACACAAAGTAAGGCCAGCAGCACAAGTGATGTAATATCAAGTTATGAGAAGGTAACCATAAGCATGCACTGTCATGCTGCTGTAACATTTTATTTTGCCAGTAAGTGCAAAGGACAGCCCTACTTAGTCTTTGTTTGAAAGCCGTGGGACTGAAGTGCTTTGCATAGTTTCAGATAAAAGCTGCCTTTAACTGGAGTTAAGGAAAGTGCATGCTAGTATGCTGAAGGAAAACAAATGTTGTTGTTGTTGTTGTTGTTTTTGTAATTATGCTGGGAAACAAGTATTATGAACAAAGGAAATTAGTGGTTAAGGTTAAATTTAAAAGAAATCCAACCATAGTAAGGAATGAAAATGCACAGGTAAGATACACAAAGAACTTTAACTTCATTCTGTAGTAGCCATTCAATAACCATACAGTTATGATTAGGCATTTTCCTGTTTGTGATCCCAGATTAGCAATCTTTGAAGAACAATAAGCAGATTGGAGATGAGTATATGTGTTTCATGGCTGCCTTAAGAAAACAAATAATTTCAGGGAAATGAAGAAGCCACCCTGCCAAACATGCTGGTCTGTTCTAATTTATATTAATGTTACTGTCATGTTTTATCATTAATCCCTCAGTTTCCTCCTTCTCCAGAAATAAACTATAGGTCTCTTTAGTATTTATATTTGTGATTTTGTCACTTCCTCAGCTGTCACCATTTATGTGGAATAAATAATTCTTATACTTATTGCTAGTTTGTAGATGTTTATATTATGGTCAAAACTTTTGAAACTGATGAGTGGTTTTGGAGGCCTCAGTTTAAGACACTTAAGAGAGCTTGATTTTTCAGAACATGGGTGCTCAGTAACCTGTGATTATAGAGATGGATCTTTAAAAGATATGCTACAGCAAAAATATAAATTATGGTCTTAATCTAGGTCTAAAATTCACCATTGTGAACTAGTTCCAAAGGGGCAGCCATGTTACTCTAGTTCAGTAAAACAAACAAGGAGTCTGACAAAGTGGGATTTTTCTCCCATGAAAGCTGATGCAGTAAATACATTTGTTGGTCTTTAAGTGCCACAGGGCTCCTTGTTTTATTGTGAACTTGTAATAATTGCAGAGGTTCTGCATAGTATCGTACAAAGCAGAATTGAGATTGTTTGCTTGTGTGACGTAAGTGTACACTTCCATTAAGTGAGGTTCTTTTGACTATTTGATGTTGGTCAGACTACATGATTATACTAGCCATTCCTGTCCTGAAAGGCTAGGAATCAATGAACACACCTGGCCTCTTTACATAGTTTCAAACTTGGCACCCAAAAATGACAACCCAATCCATTGTTGTTTTAAAAGTGAGTGTCTTATGTTTCTGTTAGTTGTGTTGAAAATGCCTCTTTTTGGATTTCTGAAATGTAAAATAAAATCCCTTTAAATGTAAGCCTTTTAGTTAGAAGAAAAGCAATTGACTCCAGTCAAACTCTTTTACATTAACAGAGATTGTGGCTGTGCTAGGGTTTTACAGAAAATGCCCCAGTAATTGTATGGCCACTGATGGAGCTGCAACAGTGGCAGAAATGGTGGGAGCACTAGTGCAGAAAGGACCTAGAGCAGTAAAAGCATCTGTCACCTATCCTTACTTAGAGAAGGTCAAGATCACATGGCAGTAAAAACACCAGTGGCCACCTGAGCCCTGTCTACACTAGTATTTCCTCTACTGCTCCAGCTGTTGAAATTGCATTATTGGTAGTCTAAGAGTGGAACATTTTCTGAAAAATGCCAGTGACATTAAGACTGTAGAATATGTGGCAGTTAATGGTATCACTTTGCAAAACAGGTACTACGTAGGTTTCTTTGCTACTTTTATATGTTAATACAGTGGTTCTCGACCACTGTGTCGGGACACATAATTGTGTCGCCACACAGTGGAAAGTGTGTCATGGAGAGTCAGGAACATGGCTGGATTTGGCCTTGGGAGGAGGTAGGCTGGTGAGTCGTCTACGGTTGCGATATGAGAACAAGTGTGTCACAACCTGCAAAAGGTTGGGAACCACTGCATTAATACACTCTGGAGTCCTTAATCCAGCATAGCCCATTCACTTCAGAAAAACACATTTCTTGACAGGAAAGTAAAAGATAAGCTCTTTTTAAAAATATCTTCACCATCATAAAGGGGGAGTAGGTTTTGTGTCTAAGACAATAACGTTCTATAGTCATTGTCAAAAGCTGTTTTAATTGGCATGGTGATTAGCAATTAAAAGGCCGCACTGGTAGGAAATGAAGCCATTTAAAAAAAAAGGGCTGAAGAGTTGTACAATTAACTTGTTTACTATAGTGAAAGAAAAAAACAAATATATGACATATCTGTAATATTTATTTCTTTTTCAAATATAGTTGGAAACAAACATGGGTTTGAATCAAGAATTTGGTTCTATATTTCCCTAATTTTCAGCATGTTAACCACAGGCTTTTGGTTTGGTCCATTATTCAGGCAGGCTAGCTGCAAAATGGTGACCTACATTCAAACTTCCCCAAACATCAAGGTTTGGACTTAGTATCATCTCTACTTACAGCCTTCTATGTTAAAAGTATGGAGCTTGGAGCTGGTTCCTGATGTCCGGGGAATGGAGATTCACAGGTAGATCTCTGGTGTTCACTTACAAATTGCTGATTTCTGTCTCTTTCTCATTTCATAGAATCATAGAATCATAGGGTTGGAAGGTACCCCACGAGGTC
>ML682018.1:5832729-5912715 GCA_007922195.1 Podocnemis expansa | reverse complement strand
CCTGACAGTGGGGCTCAGACTTCAGCTTCTGGCCCCCAGCAAGTCTCTTGCTGGTCTTGGAAAGCCCACTAGGGGTAGGGTTGCCAGATACCAAAGTATGGAAAGGAGGACATTGGAGGGCATATGGAGAAAATGGTGTATTAATGTAATATTTGTCTGTTTTTAGGGGGCCCTGGAACGCTTTCCCTTAAAAATAAGGTATTCCATGGCATCCTAGCATACTTTAACCCCCCATAAGTAAAAAGCTAGACAAAAATCATGTGTTTTAAAATGCCTGCCAGATGGAGGGTGTGAAGGTAAAAAAGGAGGACATGAAGGTAAAAAGAAAGACACGTCTTCCTTTGGCCTGACATCTGGTAACCCTAACTATGGGTAGGGTTACCAGATATCAGGCCAATGGAGGACACGCCCTCCTTTTTACCTTCATGTCCTGCATCCTCTAGGCATTTTAAAAATACATGATTTTGTTTGGCTTTTTACTTACAGGGGTTAAAATAGGCTGGAATGCCCCAGAACACCCTTACTTATAGGGGGTTAAAGTATGCTGGGATGCCATGGAATACCTTGTTTTTAGGGGAAACCCTTCCAGAGCCCCTTAAAAACAGCAGAACATTGCGTTAATACTACATTTTCTCCACATGTGCTCCAATGTACTTTTTCTACTTCTGTCCTCCTTTCCTGGCTTTGGTATCTGTTAGCCTTAACTATGGGTAGGGTTACCAAATGTCAGGCCAAAGGGAGGACATGTTCTCCTTTTTGCTTGCACATTGTCCACCTGGCAGGCGTTTTAAAGAGACATTATTTTATCTGGCTTTTTACTTATAGGGATTAAAGCATCTTGGAACACCCCAGAACACCCTGTTTCTAGGAGGAGGTGTTCCAGGGCCTCCTAAAAACAGACAAATGTTGCATTAATACACCATTTTCTCCATGTGTCTTCCTTTTCATACTTCTGTCCTCCTTTTCATGTATTGGTATCCAGTAACCCTACTTATGGGCCCCCAAAAAAGCAAGGAATCTTGTGGCACTTAAAGACTAACAGATTTATTTATCGCACGAGCTTTTGTGCTAGACAGTCCCACTTTGTCAGAGTGGGATTGTCTCCCACGAAAGCTCATGCGATAAATAAATCTGTTTAGTCTTTAAGTGCCACAAGACTCCTTGCTTTTTTTGCTTTACTAGACTAACATGATTGCCCCTTTGGAACCTACCTATGGGGTCAGCTCCCCAGGTGTTCAAGAACTGCTGATAATAAGTTGGCTGGTGATGCTGATAAAGACCCTTTTTGTTTATGTCAGGGGATGAGAAGTGAGCACACAAGGAATAGCTAGACACAGCTGGGCTGCCACAGGCACTTCGAGTGCTGCTCTCCGATCTGCTGCTTTAAGTATCGCTCATTGCAGTAAGTGGGGGATTCTGGGCCTGTCCTGTAAGCTGCTTGTGAAGCTGACTTGCGTTTCACGGCATTGCTTCTGCTAAATTTATTCTCTGGCCTCACCGGCCTTGTGAGTTAGAGGCGTTTGCCAGCCCTGCTTCTGGTTTAATTTGTTTCTCTAATTGAATGATAGGCTCACTGTGGGACCTTGAATGGCTGTGCAGATACTTGCAGAGTTTTTTGGCAATGTATGTACCTATGCTATGCAAAATACACAAATTACATCATTCAGACTGTTCATCAGTCAACCTCCTGCGTAAGCTGGCAGAGTCCGCAATGTCCTCTCTATTGGTTTAACTGCTTTTGCTGTGAAATCTTAGTTAAAGAGCACATATCATGCAAGAAAAAACAGCCTTTTAAGCCAGTTTTGACCCTAAACTGCAAAACATTTATTTGCAGGTAAATGTGCATCATGCATCCTGTGAAGTAAAACTTATAATTCTAAGAAGAGATAGTAAAGTACTTAGGCACTGATTGGCATGTGTGATTTAGTTTTTTTTTCTTAAAACAGTGCTAGAAATCTGACAGCGTTTCCTGTTTTAATGGCTTTAAAATGGGCAGTGATATGCCTTTGTTCTACACTATAGTCCTAGTTCACTAGCACAAGGAACTTGCCAGTGTGTGTTAATTTCAGATTGCTAAGTAAACTTCAGTGTCACTGTACCTGGTTTATCAATGAAACATGAATCTCCAAGTGAGCCCTTTGTGCATCTGGTATGTTGTTGTGGTCGAAATTGGTGGCTACTTGCTACAAAATTACTGTGGAAGTATGTGCTTCCTGCAGGTTTGAAATGAAGGGGGCCCAACACCAATGAGAGAGAAATATTTAAGGATGAAACAAAGTAAGATGGCAAGTTATCTAAAAGTAGAAATAAACTTACTTATGAATGGCCAGGTATATATAAAATAGATCATATCTTAATCCAAAAATTTAGCTGACAGCATGTGTTAGGGTCATAGCAAAAAGAGGTAGGAGTTACTCAAAGTTGTCCAGCTTAGCAGAAGAAATGAAGGCTATTGTAGGTTATCTCGTGTGTGTGTGTGTGTGTGTGTGTGTGTGTGTTGGTCTTTGCGAGCTCTGGAAGCATTCATAAGAGAAGTTGTGTTAAAGCAATGTGAATAGTGGAAACAGAATAAGGGCTGGGGGGGGGAACCCCCTTTCTAACTTTTGATTTAAAAAAAGTTCAGTTCACATCATGTCCCTAGCACTATAGCATTCAGTTCATTCTTCTGTCCCTGCTGTGGACCAGAGCTTTCTTTTATAGCATGGTGAAACAAAAGAACCTCATTTAATTTACTTGTTGCTGCCTTAGCACTTGGATTGAAATGGTGTAAATTACTGTAATTTACTGTGCTGTTCCAGAAGGCTATGAATTGCAGAGGCATGATATACTACTTCTGAGGAGGAGGAAAGAAGAAGAGGAGGAGGATATGGGGAGAAATTTCACGTGTACACCTTTTATTCCTTCTTTGTGAATGATGGTTAGGGTTGAATTGTTGCTGGGTGCTATCCGTGCCTAACACAGTGAAATCAACAGTAACTGGCGAGTTTCACTCTTGTATCTGAGGAGGCTTTTCTTAGCAATAGAATGAAATTGATCAGATTAGTGCAAATTTAATAATGTTTATTTCCTTTTTATTACACCTGACTACTTAAATCTTTTTGCTCTTCAGAAATAACAGTATAGATATCTTACAACATTGTTACATGATTAAATAATTCAGGGCTTGTCAGGTGTTCTGCAGCTATTACCTAAAATCAGCTTCAATTTAAAAATTAAAAAAATAAAATCTTGGAGGAAATAGAACCCAGGTCTCCTGAGTTTCATGGACCATGGTGAAAAAGAATTCTTGTGGAGATTTGGTTTCTAGGGAATGTTTCCTGAACTTGGCTATCTGTACTTGCTCAGTATTGATCTAATTGTTAAATGTGGCTTTCAACCCAAGATGAACTTCTTGGGTACTTCTCAGATGGGTTTGTAAACTTGCTTTCTTTTTATGGAAGATGCAAACAACTATGCAAAGCAGTCAACTACTGGGGGTAGGGGGGGTGAGAGAGCTTTCTTTTTAGTAAATTCAAATACTCAACTGTTACGGCATGTCAGACATATTGAGTAAAACTTGACCTTAAATACAAATGCCTTAGTTTCAAACGTTTCTAGAGCCATGTTTACATTAGGAAGGTATGTCAGCATAAGATGTACATGTTGCTATGGTGGCCGATGTCCACACTGCAACATCCTTGGTTTGCTGAAGTGTGCTCAGCAGGATCACTTCTGTTGACCTAAGGGGGGGGGGGGGGAAAAGAGACATCACTCAGCCTCCTGCGGTGAGCCCACTGTTCCTCTTCCACCAATCAAAGCTGGGTTGCAGGGAATTCCCCACCCCCAGGCTAGGTGTTGGCTGCAGCCTCTGGCTGTGAGTGGGAGCAGGACTGCAGCAGTGAGGTTCCAGGCTCCCAGCTGGGAGTTGGCTGCAACCCTCTGTGGCTTGCCGGAGCCAGCTGGGAGGTAGCTGCCTACTCTGTGGCTGGCAGTGTTGCCACGGCTCCCTCTGCCTGGGCTCTCAGCACTGTGGTAGCTGCCCCAGACTTGCAGCAGCGCTTCAGCCTTTTGTGCTCTGACTGTGTGCTCAGCAGTAGGTTCCCATGCCTCAGTTAGCAGCTTGGGAGTTCCTGGGCTCCCAGTGAGGTAGCAGCCCAAGCAAGCCAGCAAGCTATGGACAGCACTCTCAGAGCTGTGAGCCTGAGTGTGGTGGATGGCTGCAGTCAGTGTTCTGCCTGTGTCCCAGGCTGCCAGGGGAACAGCAGCCCCCGACATCTTGTAGACGACCAGGGTCTGCAGTAGGGCCGCAGCCTCTCGTCCCCAGTGTGCGAGTCCAGGACCCCTGGGCTTGATCAGCCAGGTGGCAGCAGCCTGTGACCTCTAGCCAGGAGCCCAGCAGCTTCAGAGCTGGCTTCAAACCCCGCATGCTTGACAATTTCCCTGCTCTAATAGAGCAGGGGAATTTGACAAGTAGGTCAGCTCCTCCACTTCTCTAAGGGAACACAATGTCTATATGGATACACTGATACTGTGTCACTTGAACTCTACTAACAGCCCTGTGCTCTTGAAGAGATGGTTTATTTTGTCAGCAGAACAGAGCAAACTGTTTCAGCAGAGGGGTCACTAGTGTGTATGTCAGGACTGTGTTGTTGACAAAAAGTGACTTATTGACAAATTTTTCTAGTGAAGACCAGGCCTAAAAAATTGCAGGATTGTGCTAGATGGAGAACTGTGAGGTGGAATTGACTAGAAGCTTGCTAAACAGCAGAGAATAACTGGGAGTGAAACTTAAAATATCATATACAGCAGGGGTTCCCAACCTTTTCAAGGCTGGGGATGCCCTTTGCAGGGGGAAGGGAGTCCATGGTCCCCCTGGGTGGATGGGGTGCTGCCATGCAGCGGTGGTGCCTCAGTGCAGCAAATGTGGCCTGCGTGGGGGCAGAATGTGGCCCACTGCTCCTCATGGCCGTGGCCCCCCTTCCCCCCTGGGCCAGGAGCCACCGTGGCCCCCCTTCCCCCCCCCAGGCTGGGAGCCGCTGTGGCCATCGCCCACCTCCTCACTAGTTCCCCTCTATATGCGCCCCTCCCTTCCCCTGTTACCTGGCCACTGGATCTGGGGCACCTGGATGCCCCCCAGACTACTCTGAGCATGCTCTGCATGCTCAGGGCGGGAGTTTTAAAAACTCCCAGCTGGGGGGAATTTCCCTTTTGACCTGCCAAAAGCCTGGGTCTCCCTGGCAACTGGAGACCCTGGCACTTCTGGCCCCAGCTCCCTGGCTGTTCATGGACACCCTGGAGCTGCACTGCGGCCCACAGGTTGGGAACCACTGATATACAGTTCAGCAACCCCATTTGTTCAAAAATCTTGAATATAGCTTTAATTAGGGGTTTATGAAGATTTCCTGATGCTAGCAGCTGGGACTTGGACAACATTTGAATCCCTCCCCCATGCTTTAAATTAAGGCTATTTTATTTTTCCATTTGCTTCTCAATATCACCACAATACCTTTTGAACAAACTAAGTATTATTTGCCAGGTTATGGTATAACAAAAGGGGGGGGGGGTCCTACAGTCTATGAATTAAGTAAGCCAGTGCACAAGGGGGAGGATGGGTTGACTGTCAGGTAATTTACATTAAAACCAATTTTTAAAATCCACTTTCTTTTACAGTGTTGCCAGCTGTTACAATTTAAAGCATTTATTCCTACCCTTTGCTTCCTGTCTTTTCCCAGAGCACTAGTTCATTTAAAAGATCTTTTCTTTTATCCTCCAACTGCTTGCCTTGCTTAAGAGCCTTTGGGGAGGGACCTTGTCAAAGGTTTTCTAGAAATCTAAGTACATTATATTTATTGGGATCACCTTTGTCCATATGCTTGCTGACCTCCTTCAATGGAATCTATTAGATTGCTGAGGCATGATTTCCCTTTACAAAAGTCATGCTGATTATTTCCTGACAAATGGTATTCATTTATGTTACGTAATTCCGTGGGCTTTTGTTTTGCTTTGTTAGCTTTCAACTAGTTTGTTTATGTGATACTGAAATTATGCTTACCAGCCTGTAATTGCAAGGATTGCCTCTGGAGTCTTTTTTGAAAAATTGTGTCATTAGCAATCCTCCAGGCATCTGATGATGCAAATCCAGCTAGGTGGAGAATACCATCTTCTTCTAGTCTTGCCGAAAGCAGTAGTGTTGGCTTCAGATACCTTTTACTACTGAGGAGGAAAAAAATGACTTGATTCATTTGCACTCTGTCTTCACTAGGAAAAAAAAATGCTTTTAACTCGAGTTAGCTAACTTGAGAGAAATTAGTTGGCAGTTTTTATGCAACTTAGCAGGTCTAGTTAAAGGTTGCCTTCACTGATGAAAGTGTGACATTTAATTAGCTGTTTTGATATAAAAATATAGCGGACACTTGGCACTTTAGTTTTCTTGTCAGGTAAACTAGGTGAGATCATGTGCGTGTCTCTTAGTGCTGACATCTCTTAACCTTAAGTACCATATTTCCATTTAGGATTTAACAGTGAGGGAATTCCCTTGTTTCTCATTGGTTCAGAAACAGTCTTGAAAAACATTGTGTGAACAAAGACAAAACTGAAGATTTAAGCACTCAAAGTATTAGCAGCATATCTGTAAGACACCAACTCAGATGGAAGAATTGGGTGATCTGGAACATACACAGCCTGTTGTTCAACTCTGACAACAAAGGGACTTTTCAGATCTTCATACTGGGACCTATTTAAATTCCCATGCATACAGCACAGTGTGCTGGAAAGAAACAGGCTCCTGATCAGATTCAGAGTTGGATAATTCCCCTCTTCTCTGTTTCTTCTGCTGCTGTAAGGTGGGGAGGGAATTCGGATGGGAAGCTGATCATGAGTGCAATTAAAAAATGGCTACTAGGCTGCCTTCTTAACGTAGGCAGCTGCTGGGAAGGGCTTGATAAAACAATTTCAGAAATTTCTAAAGAAGAATATAATAATGGGGTTGTAGGGGTATTGTAATAGCCCACACTCTAACCTTGGGATTTAATGAAGTCCTAGTGTCAAGATTTAGAAAGTCCCCTTTGTAGTGTGGCATAATGGCCTGTGTGTATTCCAGAAAATGGAAATATCTCTGATACATTCTTTGTCTCATATTTTGTTAATGCTTGTTTTGTAAGCAAAAGATGTATATGATTAAGTTTGTATTATCAGGTTTTGTTACCTTGTAGTGACTCAGGCAGGATGATTAATTCTTGTCGCATAATAGTACTTTATGGTGTTACAAAGTAGTGTGAGAAAGTGTTGCCTGCTAGAATTTGTTTTGCTATCATCAATATGAGCTTTCTGTATTTCATGAGCTCCTGCCACGGTTTATAACTATGTACTCCAGAGCACATGTTTTCTGGTAGCTTAGTTTACAGAGTGAAGCTGTGTAGGAATGAATTCCTAGTTTTTTCTATCTGTAATTCATGCTGATGGGCAAAATGCTCTTCTGCTCACAGCATTAATCAAGATAAAGGTCAACAGCTGGCTTGGCCCTAAATGTGGGCTGAAGAGATGGGGTATAGAACGTGCATTGGAAGTATAAGACAACATGAAGGAAAGAATAGTGATTGTCCTATTCTTCTGAATTTGTTGGAATGTGATATTTTTTCTTTGGTTCTGTTTTTTCTTTCCCCGCTTCTTGTTTGGAAGATTGCAGAATGCCAATGCAACAGTCTCTATAGCTGGGTCAGCAGCTTGGTGGTATAATCTATGGTTTCAGCTCCCTGCTTTGTGTGGCTCACAAGGAGGAAAAACTGGTATGAAACTGGTCTTGAGAAGAATGAATACATCTGCTTTTGTTCAGGTTGCTGCTATGTCAGTGGCTTCTTCTGTTGTTTTGATGACAAGATTCTGGTGAAAGTATTTAGTGCAGGCTGAAATGCTGAAGGTAAGTAGAAAATTTAAATACAATTGAAGGGGAAAGATGCTGTTGAGTGGAGAGAATTTGGGAACTCAGGGTGAGAGAGGGCTTATTTGGAAGGAATAAAGCCATATGTAGCTGGAAATCTTGGTGAACAGGAAACAGGTGGGGAAGGTGATGGGGGGAAAAAGTGAGTGAGTTGGAATAATAGCTGATGGGGGGGCATTGAATAGACTATAACTGCACATATGTTTTGGTTTGCTGTTTGTTTTATCACAAGGGAGCATGATATTAACTTGTACTGGAAAATCCTGATTATGGAACACAGTCTTTACAAGCAATATAAAAGAGTACAAAACTAAACACTGATGGAAAATATCGACATAGTGTACTGAGTCAGTAGTTGAAGAGAATGTATTATCTGGTCCGTGGAACGTCTGATGCTGTATCACAATCTCTGGAATGGTCTGGTATGCCAGCACTAAAAAGGCTACAAGACGTAGTGCAGCACTGGCTTTAATTGTTTAAAATCTTTGGGAGTGGGGAGATGTTTCTGGATGTTCTCAACATACTCAAGTGTTATAGCTTTTATCCCTCAAACTAGTGCGAGTCTGCTGTCAAAAATGTTGTGCAGTGAAATGGTTTAAAATTTGCATTAATTTTGAAAAGCACATGACTGAGTGAACCAAAAGTGCACTATCTAAGAGGTTCAGAAATAAATGTAGTGGTCTACTAGTGTCAAACAGCAGGGATATTGCATTAATTAGGATTTTAAAAGGTCTAAATAAGCATCCAGAAGACATGGGTAATAGTCATAAATTTGGAACTTAATGCAAGTAACAGCCAGAAAACACAGATGAGAAGTATTCCTCAAGGAAAAGATTACAGAATCAAACAGAAGATCATGGCCTATGTTACTGGGCTTGTACAGAATGGCTTGTTAACCAATAGAAATTAAACTTCTTAGGGTTTTTTGAATAATTTGAATGAAACCTTATTGACTTTATTTATTAGTGGATTCTATAGTAGCTGTTCCAATTGTTAAGTTTCCACCTCTTCAAAGTGTCTGACAAAGTGGGATTTTTGCTCACAAAGACTCAAATTGGATTGCTGCATGAGCATTCAAGTGCCACAGGACTCCTGTGTTTTTTTTACTAAAGAAGTAGGTTATCTAAGCTTTCTTCTTCCCCAAAATCCCTGTTACCTTTTTGTTTCAAATATCTGTAGTATTACATAATGCAGAGTATATGTGTATCTGGAGTGTTTTTTTGGAACACTGCTGTCCCTCGTGTGTGTCTTCAATTCTAGAATTTCCTCAGAGCTTCCTTAAGATGTCTTCATTAGAGTAATTGGGGATTAGTGGCTAGCCCCTCTGCTTTGCATGCAGAAGGTCCTGGGTTCAAACCCCAAGGGGTTGGACTCAATCTTATGAGGTCCCTTCCAGCCCTATGATTTGATTCTTAGATGATGATCCTCACCTAACTCCCATCAGCACACAGACTTTTGACATGTTTGTGTATTTCACCTGTGTTAGCAGGTCCATCACTGTGTATGGACTAAAGGCTAGTAAAACTCCCTCTTTGCATTGATGTTGGAGGTTGCTAAATCCCTTGAGCACTGATAGTTCTTCATGATCTCTTGTGGAGAATGAGATGTGTATGTTTTATAAATATTGCATGTACCTTGTTTGCTCTCCTGGTTTTTCTCACTCCATTGAATTGAATCAAAGGGAACTGTTAGAAAGTTCAAAAAGGAAATGAAACAATGGCAGGGGGTAAGACCCCTCTGAGTATAAGACTTGAAGGGAGTTGAGGACAGTGGCTAGACCATTATGGGGGGGGGGGAGTAATTTCCAGGTCTGGAGATGGTTCCCTAAAAACTTAGGGCTGAATATCAAAAAGACACTGAACAGGGTGGGTGGGTGGACGTGGTTTAAAAAAAAAATTCTGTAGGTAGGTCTGTGGTGGGGGGTGGGTGGGTCTTTGACCATTTCTACACTACAAATATAAATCAACTTAAATTATGTCTCTGACAAGTCTCACTTTATTGCCATCAGCTGAGGATATCCACAGTCATTGCTCTTGAATTGACAGTGAGCACTTTATCATGGCTAATCATCCTACTGTGCAGCTTGCTGGCCTCTGCCGCCTTCCACCTGGGTGCTATGGAAAGAGATCAGTGCATCATGAGGATATGATCATTGTCCTGTGGTGCAGTTTTCTTTTCCATTATTTAATGGATTTATAGAATCATAGAGTTAAAAGAGGGACCTCATGAGGCCATCTAGTCCAACCCCCTGCCAAAAAAACAGGACCATTCTCACTAAATTGTCCCAGCCAGGGTTTTGTCTAACCGAGCCTTAAATATCTCCAAAGATGGTGATTCTACCACTTGCTTTGATAGCCCATTCCAGTGCTTCACCACTCTTCTAGTAAGGAAGTTTTTCCTAATATCCAACCTTGACCTCCCCAGGTGCAACTTGAAACCATTGCTCCTTTCTTCTGTCCTGTGTTACTACAGAGAACAGCTGAGCTCCATCCTCCTTGGAGCATCCCTTCAGGTAGTTGAAGGTTGCTATCAAATCCCACCTTAATCTTCTCTTCTGCAGGCTAAGTAAGCCTAGTTCCTTCAGTCTTTCTTCATAGGTCTTGTGCTCCAGCCCCTTGATCATTTTTGTTGCCCTCTGCTGGACTTTTTCTAATTTGTCCACATTCTTTTTGTAGTGGGGAGCCCAAAACTGGACATAGCATTCCCGATGTGGCCTCCCCAATGTCAGAGGGGAACAATCACATCCTCAATCTGCTGGCAACACTTCTACTGATGCCTTCATGGCACAAGAGCACACTGTTGACTTGTATTCAGCTTCCCATCCACCAAATCCTTTTCTACACTGCTGCTACCTAGCTGAATGTTTCCCAGCCTGTAGCAGTGCATGGGGTTTTTCTGTCCCAAGTGCAGGACTTTGCACTTGTCCTTGTTGAATCTCAGGACATTTCTATTGGCCCACTGCTCCAATTTGTCAAGGTCTCCCTGAATCCTGTCTCTGCCCTCCACCATGTCTACTGTTCCCCCTCTTTTGTGTCATCTGCAAACTTACTGAGTGTGCAATCAATGTCCTGGATGATGGGATAAATGAAAATGTTGAACAGAACCGGCCCCAGGATCGACCCCTGGCTTACACCACTTGTTACTGGCTGCCAACTAGAAATGGAGTCATTTACTGCTACTCAATGAAACCGTTGATCTAGCCAGTTCTCTATCCACCTTACAGTCCACATATCCAGCCCATAATTTCTTAACTTGCTGATGAGAATGCTGTGGGAAACCGTATCAAAAGCCTTGCTAAAGTCAAGGTATATCACGTCAATAGCTCTTCCTGCATCCACAAATCCAGTTTTCTCATCACAGAAGGCAATGAGGTTGGTCAGGCATGATTTACCCTTGGTGAATCCATGCTGACTGTTCCTGATCACTCTTTTCTTCCAAGTGCTTCAGGATGGATTCTTTGAGGATTCGCTCCATGATTTTTCCAGGGATTGAGGTGAGGCTGACAGGGCTGTAATTCCCTGGGTCCTCCTTTTTCCCCTTCTTGACGATAGGCACTATATTTGTGTCTCCCCCCCCCCCCAGTCCTCTGGCACTTCCCCCATTTTGCTATGAGTTTTCAAAGATAATGGCTAGCAGTACTGCTATCTCATCGGCCAACTCCTCAGCACCCTTGGCTGCAGTTCATCCAGCCCCATGGACTTGTGCACATCCGGCTTCTTTAAGTAGTCCCTAACTTGACTTTGTCACCAAGGGCCTTTCTTCTCTCCCATCTGCCATACCCAGTGTAGCTGGCTAGTTTTGTTTTGGTGCATTTAAAAAAAAAAAACCCTATAGCCTGTGTTCTCCATCTCTGCCCATGGGTCCTGAGCTGTTACTCATTTGTGATGAACATTATGAACACAACAAGTCTGGTCCTGCAATATTTTGTGAGTTGTAGGCTAATGATTTGGTGGTGCCTGCCCTGTTGTCTGCCTTGGGGACAAGAAATTCAAGGTTGCTGCTGGTGTTCAGGCAGCAGCTTGCCACAATGGGCCATTGGTACTGAGCTTGGAAAATGAACAGCGAGAGTTGGGATTGCATTATGCTGCAGGTATGGAATGACAGGCAGTGGTAGCAGATGTTTCAGAAGTGCAAATCCACCTTTCTGGAATTGTGTGTCGCTTGTCCCTGATATTATTATAGCACTACAGCACAAGAACACTGCAATCAGAGCTGCCTTGACTGTGGAAAAGTGAGTGACAATTTGTGTGGAAACTGGGAATTCCAGATTGCTCCAATTACCAGCCAGTCAGTTTGGAATTGTAAAGTCCATTGAGTGTGGTGTTGTGATGCAGTTGTGCATGGTCATTTAATTGCCTCGTGGAATGAAGAAGTGTTGCTCTTAGTAATATGCAGGGACTAAATGATGGCTTCAAAGCAATGGGATTGCTTAACTGTGGTGGGCTATAAATGAAACACATACTAGTATTTCAGTTTTGGCCCTCAGCCATCTTGTGACAGAATACATCAACTGAGAGGACTACTTCCCTGTAGACTTGCAAGTGCTGGTAGGTTACTGGGGCTGTTTCACTGACATCTATGTGAGATGGTCAAGGAAGGTGCATGGTGCACAGATCTTTCTCTAATTATGGACTTTCTTTCCAGAGCACAGAAGACTGCAGCTTAGGACTTAATTTCCAGAGCTGAAGATTCCAGTGTGGGATGTAGATACGCACTTAGTGGCTCTGATAGACCCTGGTACCCATTGCCACATAATGGCTTAAAGTAGGAGGCAGTGTTTATTTGCCACCATGAAATATACCAGTAGGACTTGCTTCCCAAGCTTTAATTGCAAGGAGCAAATATTCCTACTTATTGACACTGTTCCGTGTTAGCACAGAGCATGTGTGTGTATGTATGTATTTCACAAATAAAGACTGAAGTTTAATAGGATCAAATGCCCACTTTGGGTCCACTAGGAGATGCAACAAAAAAGAACAGTCTCTCAGTTATGATGCTCACAGCTGGGCATAACTTCTGCTTTCATTGGAAAGCTTTCCCAAGGTATGCAGTGTCCAGGGTGCAGCAAGGGATCTGGGGCCACATTAAGAATGCAGTGGGGGAGCCTGGAGAGGATCTGGGCCAGAGTTCTGGGGAGGGGAAGGAGGTGGAGGGGTTGATTTTGAAAAGGTGTGCATAAGGTGACTGTTAATGAGATACTTGAACATCTGTTTCTGACCATTCAGCCTGATGCTCTCACTGATTGTCTCCCTCCATGCTCTTGGATTGCTATGCATTGCATCTGTTGACTGCAGCACTTTGTGAAACATTCTTATTTCTCCCAGATATATTCCTTATCTGATGGAGATGCTCTGGTGCTGTGGAGGAGTGGGACTTCAAGAGCATGTTTGCAGAAGCAAAGTAAAACAATGAACAGAGAATATTGTGAGCACGCTCACAGCTGTGAATCACAAAAGTTGCACAAACTATTTCTTACCATCTCTTGACACATGCGGAGGTCTGTGCAAATCCCAAATGTGGTGAGTTCATGGGCAGGTGGTAATGAGTGAAAAGAAATGGATTTGTTTTTGAAGGGGGTTACTGTGAGTGGCCAGAGAACCCACTCTGAATATTAGTACCCTTTCCCACTGTGTAAGGCAGTAGTTCTTAACCTGTGTGTTAGAACACAGTAGTGTGTTGCCCCACAGCAGTATGCCACAGTGTCAGGGAAAGATGGCTGGATTCAGCCAGGGTGGGGGGAGAGAGTAGGTGGGCTGGTGTGTTGCGGCAATTAAAAGATTGAGAACCACAGGTCTAGGCAATCAAAACTACTAATCACACCTAAGGGTAACTCAGCATGCATCTCCTACATGTTTAGGGCTTTAGTTACATAATTTTTTTGCTTCCCTGTCTGTTGCTCTAGTCCTTGCATGAATAATCACCAAGTAGCACAGTAAAGTTTGCTACTGCCAGGAGGAGCAAGGCAGTTCTTCCAAGGGACCTTTGATAGAGATTTGAGACTACATACAGGAAGGTTTCCTAGAGATCTCTATGGAAGATTTCTAGGACATCACCATGTTACTTAAACTTTACTGCTGTGGCCCATGGCATAGATGGACAAGCTCTATTCTTAATTTGGGTCCCTTATCTTGCAATGCCAAAGTACATATATAACAAAGTACATTGTGTATCTGGGGGCTGTTTGTACCATTTTTCCCTGCTCACACTTGATGAGCATCAATCAGTGTTGTGATCACCCTTCCCCTGTTTGCTTAACAAGGGCTAATGGCTCACCTAGAAAGAGAGAGCCTTAAAAGCCAGCAGCTGAGCAACCAGGGGACTGCTAGCAGGGGCATGTGAGGGAAGTAGTTTGTGGGTTTGGGAGGCCACTATAGTGAAGAAGAGCTGCATCACAGCTGCCAGCACTTTCTGTTGTCTCTACCTGTGCCTGCATCAAGACATTCTGATTGTTAGGCCCTAATATGTGTCTTTTTAGATATTTCTTTCTTTCAGGCCTCTTCTGTTGTCTTAGGTACCTTTCCAGTCAGCAAGTTGAGGCATGAAACCCACACCAGACCCACCCAGAACAATGGTGCAGTAAACAATCAAAGCAGTGGTCAGCTGCCTGTTGAGAAACATGGACTTGGACAGTAACAATACATTTCCCAGACTTACTGGCACATACCCTGCTTACCTGTAAGGACTCTACTCTCTGCCTCATTCCCCACCCTACTTGTAGTCATAGGGTCTTTAACATTTTGTATAGGTCATATCACCTCTTTTTTTTTCCTCCAGGTGAAACAGTCTACTTGTAAAGAATTCCAAATGGATTGTGTAATTAATAAAGTATATGAGATGTATTTGACCACTGTAACATCACCACTTTAAAGCAGTATCCAGTCAGCCTTCCTTCTTGGTACCTTGATAAAAACCTCTTCAGTATTATCTATGCTGCTTGATTCTTGGGGAAGGACTCTTTCATGCTTTACATGATCATGGATGTCTCTACTCAGGTCTTGGTATGGACTTGCAGGAACTGTGGCCTGCATCTCCCATTCACAGAGAATTGGGTGGGTGGGGGGAATCATTCAGTGTGACAGGTGCCTTCTAGTGGAATCGCTGAGGAAAGAGGTGGCTAGGCACAGGAGTATCCATGCCCTGAAGAAATTCCTTGATAGCATCCATGAGGAGACATCGAAGGCTGAGGAAGCTATCCAGGTATAGAGGACTGCTGCCATACCATCGGAGAAGAATGAGACGGCCCTGGTACAGGGAGGTCACTGGCAGCTGGTTACTTCTGGCAGCAGATAGTGCTCTACCCCTGCTCCCATCCCACCCTCCATGGTGCTGAAGAACTGTGATGCAGCACCTAGGGATCAAGTGGAAGAGGAGAAGATGCACCCTAAAGCTGGGAGGATTACAGCTGCCACACCGAGGAGGAAAGGTAGGGTTGTGATGTTTGGGGGGACTCTCTTCTGAGGGGGATGGAGGGACCCATCTGTCACTCTGACATGGTCTCTTGGGAGGTATGCTGCCTGCCAGGGGCCCGTATCTGAGATGGATTGTCGAGAATTATCTGCCCATCTGTAACATCTGACTACTACCCCATGCTGCTCATCCATGTGGGAACCAATGATACTGTGAGAAATGACACTCAGCAGATCAAAGGTGACTACGAGGCTCTGGGAGCACAGGTGAAGGAGTTTGGTGCACAGGTGGTGTCCTTCTTGATCCATCTGGACAAGGTCAGGAGCCTGCGCAGAGACAAGTGAATGCCTGGCTGTGGAGATGTTGTCAGGAGGGCTTTGACTTTCTTGACCATGGATGCTGTTCCAAGAGGATGGACTGCTAGGCAGAGATGGAGCCCACCTATTGAGGAAGGGGAAGAATGTATTTTGGCCATAGGCTGGCTAACCTAATGAGGAGGGCTTTAAACTAGGTTTGAGGGAGATGAGTGACTGAAGCCCACAGGTAGGTGAAGACCAGGGTGACCTTAGGGAAGGGATGGAACTTGAGGTGGGAGTCTAGATGTTAATGGCAGAGAAAAAAGAATGGTTAATCAGAACGGGAGGGAGGAAAAGCAGATGGGTATCTTAAATGTCTGTATATGAATGGTAAGGAGTATGCAGAATAAGCAGGAGGAACTTCAAAAGCTTATGGCCCAACACAACTATGACAGTTGGTATCAGACTAGGTGGGATAATATGCATGATTGGAGTATTAATATAGCAGAGCATAGCTTCCTTTAGAAAGGGAGGCGGAATTGCCTTGTTCGTCAAATAGTCCAAATATAAAAATAAATATATGACTGGATAGCGTAGCGCTTAAGAGCGCCATAGTGGTTAAGAGCGACGCCCTTTGATACGGGAGACCAGGGTTCAAATCCTGCGGGGTACCTGTCTACCTTCCCAATAGGGGTCCTTGGGCAAAAGACCCCCATAACGCCTCACTTGCCTACCTCAAATATGAGAGTGACACGAACTAGGAGAGTCATGCCGGCTCGGACGTCGCCTGGATTAACAAGGTCCGCGCCAGATGTTGGGGAACCAGGACAATCTGAAGATAAGTGGGCTACTGAAACAAACCATACATGGATGAGACAGGAGAACCTGGAATTGATGGAATGCTACTACAACAGTAGACCTTAGGAGAGGGGATATATGAAACGTATGAGGGAACTATGGATGGACAAAAGATCTACATCCACACTGAGAAACAGCTAGTTACCTAAGGCTTCAACATAGTAAAGAGGCAGCTGCTCTCACAACTGGAGATAGACCAACTCCACATTACATCGCGGACTCAAGAAGGAGACCCAGAAGAACAACTAGATGTGCAGCCAACACCTGAAGCTGGAACTTCACTGTCACCCCCTCCATTACAGAGCACAGCAGCTGATATGAGGCATAAAGTCATGGATAAACTAGCTACAGTCAACCCTCGAGACCGATTACCAAGGCTCGTTGGAGAAGTACCATCAGATAGTATGCTAGAAGATGCCAATAGAGCCCTACTGACGATTCCTACTACCACCATAACTCAAACCAATGAACTGGTATATGCTACAGTCTCTGTAATCCTGGAGATGCTTGGCTACACAATCAAGAAGAACACCAGTACATACCCCCCTGGAAAATGAGGTTGGAGGATAAGATCAAGGCAACCCGGAGAGAAGTTAGCCACCTGGTGGAACTATAGAAAGGTGTAGAGATTAAGGATAAGACTTGGCTACTGAAAATACAAGGGCCTGACTCCATCTGAAGCCCTAGAGACTGCTAAACAAAGGCTCACAGCACTGGCTACCAGGCTAAGGAGATACAGTAGAGAAGCAGAAGCCAAAAAGATAAATACCCTGTTCTTCAAAGAACCATGCAAGGTGTACTCCCAACTGCAGTGCAACAACACAATAACAGCAGAGCCACCAACAGCAGAAACTGAAGAGTACTGGAAGAATATATGGGAGAAAGAGAAGACTCACAACACCAGTGCAAAGTGGCTGCAGGACCTGAGAACAGACCATAGCAATCTCCCAGAACAGGAACCAGTCACCATCACAGTAGCAGACATCCAACAGCGGGTCAAGAACATGAAGCGCTGGACAGCACCTGGCCCAGACATGACCCACACCTACTGACTAAAGAAACTAACAGCAGTGCATGAACGCCTAGCAGCACAGATGTACTAGCTGCTAGCAGCAGGCTCCCACCCAGACTGACTGACACTAGGAAGGACAGTGCTGATCATGAAAGACCCCCACAAGGCAAAAGCACCATCCAACTACCGGCCAATAACCTGCCTCCCCACAACATGGAAAGTCCTATCAGGCATCATAGCTGCTAAGCTACAGGACCACATGGGCCAGTACATGAGCACAGCTCAGAAGGGCATTGGGAACAACACCAGAGGCTCAAAACACCAGCTGCTCATAGATAGAGCAGTCGCCCAAGACTCAAGGTCTAGACAGACCAATCTGAGCACAGCCTGGATTGACTACAGGAAAGCCTACGACTCAGTGCCTCACACATGGATCTGTGAATGTCTGGCGCTATACAAAGTCAACAGGACACTAAGGACCTTCCTCAAGAACTCAATGGGACTGTGGAAGACAACACTGGAAGTCAACTCAAGACAGCTTGCACAAGTGGCCATCAAGTGCAGCATATACCAAGGTGATGCGCTGTCCCTGCTGCTGTTCTGCATTGGCTTGAACCCCCTCAGCCAGATAATCACAAGGACTGGATACGGATACAAGTTCAAGAGTGGAACTACCATTAGCCACCTCCTCCACATGGATGACATCAAGCTGTATGCTAAGAATGAATGAAACATCGACTCGCTAATCCACCTGACATGGATCTACAGTGAGGATATTGGGATGTCATTGAGACTGGAGAAGTGTGGCTGGATGGTAGTAGAGAGGGAAGGTACTTAAGACTGATGGGGTGGAACTACCAGTAGGCCACAGCAGACATACAGACCAGCTACGAGTACCTTGGCATCCCACAGTCGCATGGGAACCATGATGAGGCAAGGAAGACAGCAACATCCAAGTACCACCAGAGGATAAGACAGGTCCTGAAGAGCTAGCTCAATGGGAAGAACAAGATCCATGCAATCAACAGGTACGCCCTGCCAGTCATCAGATACCCTGCCGGTATAGTGAGCTGGCCGAAGGAGGACATGGAGGCTGCCGATGTGAAGACCCGGAAGCTCCTCACAATGTACGGAGGTTTCCACCCCAAGTCCAACACCCAGAGACTACACCAGCTGGAAAGAAGGCGGGCGGGGTTTGGTGAGTGTCAAAGCCACTGTCCTGGATGAAACCCAGAGCATCCAGGAGTACATCAGTAAGATGGCACCCAAAGATGAGCTGCTGAGAGAATGCTGCTGCTGCCGCCTCAGGCAGACATGGGAGGAAAAGATCAAGCAGAAGAAGTGCCATGGCAAGACAAGACCCTGCATGGGATGTACCATTGACAGATAGCTGAGGTGGGTGACATTGGGAAGTCCTATCAGTGGCTGGAAAAGGCTGGATTAAAAGACAGCACTGAGGCACTGATCATAGCAGCACAAGAACAGGCACTGAGCACCAGATCCATTGAAGAAGGGGTCTACCACACTAGACAGGACCCAAGGTGCAGACTGTGCAGAGGGGCCTCAGAGACAGTCCAACACATAGTGGCAGGATGTAAGATGCAGGCAGGAACAGCATACATTGAACGGTACAACCAAGTAGCTGGCATTGTGTACAGGAACACCTGCACAGTGTATGGGCTAGACCCTCCCAAGACCAGATGGGAGATCCCACAGAAGGTCGTGGAGAATAACAGGGCTAAGATTCTGTGGGACTTCCAGATCCAGACAGACAGGCAGGTACTGGCCAATCAACCAGACATCGTGGTAATAGACAAGGACCAGAAGACCGCGGTGGTGATTGATGTAGCAGTGCCAAGTGACAGCAACATCAGGAAGGAGTATGAGAAGCTGGAGAAGTTCCAGGGTCTGAAAGAGGAACTGGAGCGGATGTGGAAAGTGAAGGCCAAAGTGGTCCCAGTGGTGGTAGGAGCACTTGGGGCTGTGACTCCTAAGCTGGGAGAGTGGCTCCAACAGATCCCAGGAACAACATCAGAGCTCTCTGTCCAGAAGGGTGCAGTGCTAGGAACAGCTAAGATACTGCGCAGAACCCTCAAACTTCCAGGTCTCTGGTAGAGGACCCAAGGTTGAGGATGACACATACCACCCATAGGGGTGAGAGGGGAATTTATTTATGTATTTGTACAGAGATTGGGATGGAAATAGAAGATAGACAGGTTGGAAGTCTGAGTAAAAATAAAAGGAGTAAAAAACATGGGTGATCTTATGGCAGGGGGTCTACCACCCAACTGGGAAGAAGAGGTCTCTGAGGCTTTTTTCAGCAATTAACAAAATCATCTACAGCACAGGACTTGGTGGTGATGGGGACTTCAGTTACCCAAACACTAGCTGGGAAAATATGGTAATTCACAGATTATTCAGTAAGTTCTTGGAATGCATTGAAGACAGTGTTTTGTTTCCAAAAAGTGGAGAAAACTGCTAGGGGAGAGGCTATTCTCGATTTGGTTTTGTTGAACAGGAAGTGGTTGAGAGTTTGCAAGTGGAAAGCAAATTAGGTGGAAATGATCATGAAATAAGAGTTCATGATTCTTAGAAGTGTTAGGATAGAGAATACCAAAACAACAGAAATAGTGGATTTTAGGAAGGCAGACTTTAACACACTAAGGGAATTGATGGGACAGATACTATGAAAAGAATTTCTAAGAGGGAAAACAACTAAGGACAGTTGGCAGTTTTTTCAGAGACATTAAAAGCCTGAGAGCTAACCATTCCACTGCACAGGAAGGGTAAGAAATATGGCAAGAGACCACCTTGGCTTGATCAAGAGACTCTCAATTTAAAAAGTCCTACAGAAAGTGGAAGCTAGGTCAAATTACAGAGGAGGACTATAAACAACACAATTATGTAGAGGAGAAATCTGAAATGCCAAGGCACAAACAGAGACCAGACTAGCTGGAGACATAAAGGGTAACAAAAAGACATTCTTCAAATACATCAGAAACAAGAGGAAAACCAAGGACAGTGTAGTACGCTTACTCAACAAGGAGGGTAAAACAATAAATGAAAATGTGGAAATGGCAGAAGAACTACATTTCTTTGCTTCAGTCTTCACTGAGAAGGTTGGTGGAGGTTGGATATCTGACGTAGAGGAGGGCAATAGGAATGAGGCAGGGCCACAAGCTAAAATAGGGAAAGAGCAAATTAAAAATACTTGGAGAAGTTAAATGTCTTTAAGTCACTGGGGCCTGATGTTATGTATTCAAGGAGCTGACTCAGGAGATATATGCTATTAGAAATGATCTTTGGATGACAGGTAAGGTCCCAGAGAACTGGAAGAGGGTAACTATAGTGCTCATCTACAAAAAAAGGAAATAAGAGCAATCCAGGAAATTACAGACCAGTCAGTTTAACCTCTGTACTGGGAAAAATAATGGAATGGAAAAATTAAGGAGTTGTTTTGTGCAAATATCTAGAAGACACTAAGGTGCTGAGGGCTTGTCAGCATTCACTTGTCAAAAATGAATCGTGTCAAACCAACTTGATAGCTTTCTATGATGTGGTAATGCCTTGTGGATGGGAGCAAGCAGTGGATGTGGTATATCTAGACTTTAGTAAGGCATTTGATATGGTCTCATATCACCTTCTTATTAATAAACTCAGGAGGTACAAACTAGATGAAGCTACTACAAGATGGGTGAGAAACTGGATAACTACTCTCTGAGAGTAGTTATCAACATTTCACGTTCAGGCTGGAAGGACGTAATGAGCTGAGTGCCACAGGGATCTGTCCTGGTTTTGTTCAACGTTTTTCTCAATAACTTAAATGACAGCACAGAGAGCAAACTTGTAAAGCTTGCCAATGATATCAAGCTGGGAGGGATTGTGGCTGCTTTGAAGGATAAGATCATAGTTCAAAATGTTTTGGACAAAGTGGTGAAATGGTCTGAGATAAATAGAATGAAATTAAATAAAAATAAGTGCCAAGTACTCCACTTAGGGTTGAAGAACCATTGCACACATACAAAATGGGCAATGACTACCTAGCAAGGAGTACTGCAGAAAGGGATCTGGGTATAATAGTGGTTCACAAGCTAGATGTGAGTCAGCTGTGTAATACTGTGGAAAAGAAAGCAAATGCCATTCTGGGGTGTAATAACAAGAATATTGTGAGTAAGACATGAGAAGTAATTCTTCCACTCTACTTGGAACTAATTAGGCCTCAACTTGAGTACTGTGTCCAGTTTTGGGTGCCTCATTTCAAAAAGGATGTGGAGAAAATGGAGAGGGTCCAGACACAGGAGAAAAAAAAGTAAAGGTGTCTAGAACATTGGACCTATGAGGGAAGATTGAAAGAGCTGCATTTGTTTTAGCTGCGAAAAAATGAGACTGAGATGTTTTCAAATACCTAAAAGATTATGTGGAAGAAGGAGAAAAGTTATTTTCCTTAATCATAGATGATAGGAAAAGAAGCAGTGGACTTAAATTACAGCAAGGGAGGGTCAGCTGAGACATTAGGAAAAAATTCCTGACTCTCAGGATGATTAAACACTGGAATAAGTTGCCTCGGCAAGTTGTGGAATCTCCTACATAGGAGGTTTTAAAGAGCTGGTTACACAAACACCTGTCAGGGACGTTTTTATATGGGTACTTGGTCCTGCCATGAGTGTAGGGAACTGGACTCGATGACCTATTGTGGTTCCTTCCAGTTTCTATGATGCATGAGAGCTCAATACCCTCTCATTGTGCACTGTGAAAGCAAAATGAACACTTGGCACTCCCATTCCCTGTATCCTGTGCACCATGGCTGTAGTGCTGTGAGTGGCTAGATCCTTCCAGAGTGGAAAAGGGGTCCTGACTCGCTGTCTCACTGGGCAATCCTGTCTCATGCTCCAAATTATCCTCCAGCTCCACTTCTTTCTCCAATACTTTCTCTTATTGAAAGAGTCTGCTGGTTGCTGCTCCCAGTGTCCTTAAAGTATTCATGGAGCTCTTAGTGGTGGGATCACTGCTGGTTAGCATGCAGCTTCTTGTGAAAGTGACATCTTCAGCATCACAGCAGAGAGACAGCTGGCTGTTCTTGCCTTCTGGTACACTTGCATCAGCTCCTTGATTTTTTTGATACGACTCTGATGAATGTTCCTCTCATGCCCTTTTTCTTGCATGCCACTTGCAATCAACCCATATGTATTATAATTCCTATGGTGGTTGTGAATGTGCACCTGCACAGTCTGCTCTCCCCATGCACCGAGCAGATTCAACAACTCTGTGTTTTGCATGGGAGGGTGTCTGGTGTGTATATATGCAGTGTGATCAGCTGGAAAAATAATGGAAACTATTTGCTTGGTATGCATAGGAAGAAGAATTTCAGTAGTTTCTGGCCCTTTAAATGTGCAAGGGGCAGTAGAGTTCAAAGGGGTCACGATGGGCATTGTGGGACAATTGGCCTCCAGGAGGTTAGGCACCATAAGGAACCATGGTGTCTACATTGATGCTACATCACTTCATCTCACCAGAAAGCTCTATGCCACTTGTGAAGGTGACCACATTTCATTGGTGTAACAGAGGGAGTTGCATGGGCAGATGGAGCATTTCAATGTGTACACCTCCACTGTTTTATTGCTGAAAGCTGACTTTTGCCAGCAAAACTGTAGTGTAGACAAGACCTTAGACATTTCAATAGAACGTACAGTAAATAAGGTAGGTTTCAGTGGTCAGTAGTTGCTCAAGGAGAGAGCTGGCTCTGTGTGATAAGTCTGTGGCAGCTAGGTTTGCCTTAGCTGTTAGGGAAATGATAAACTGTAGATTAAATCCAGCCTGTGTAGGCCTTCTGCTGTTAACCCTCTTTTCTAATACGTTCTTCTGAGTAAACAAACAATGCATGTTTTTGTTTTGAACAAATGGTTTTGAGTCACTTTAATCAGCTGCTGATCCCTGGCTCCTAGAGGGCAGTGCTTTTCAGGTGCCAGTCTGAGAATGGCTAAACTTCAGGGTTCCACTCTTGAGAGCAGTGAAAAGAGCAAAACCTGTCACCTGAGGGGTGCATTCAAAAGCATTGGTTGAAGGGTTCAAGGTGTAGTTTTTCATGTAACCATGTTGTGCTGTCCCACAGTTCCCTTCTGTGTGCCCAGAGGAATAGATGATATGTTCCACAATACACTGGGACAGAATCAAAACGTCTTACTGCCATGCTAAAAATCATGGGATATGCCCATTGTTACATGAAGAAATGAGCATGGCACTATGGAGACTCAATAACTGAAGTGTGGACGTGTGGACTGTGTCACTTGTGTGCCAAGCGAACTCAATGAAGAGGAGCTTTGCTCTAAATGTAAGAGTATATAGGGTTGGGAGGAACAAGATAAGTAGTTAAAGTATAAGTGATTAAATAGCTAATATATAAAAAGCTGATGCATACTAATTAATGACTAATATATAATTAAATGACTTGTATATAGTGGGGTAAGTCATTGCTGAAATTAAAATAATTAAATTTTACCTGGCTGTACTAATACTGATATTGATCCTGATTTTGCTGTTGGCTTTGTATAGCATAACTCTTTTAGAAGTTAGTGGGGTTTGAGCAGTTGCAGAATAGTGTGCAAAAGAGATGAGACCATGCCCTTAATCATAGTCTATTTTCACTGCTGCAGCTCACTTCCAATTGTCTTTCTAAATCCTTGTTCTAATCCAAGGAGTCAAATGTTTCAACTTTTCTACTCTTGAGCTACAAAGTGGCATCATGCTGTTTTGCATTCAACGGCACTCCTAAAATTGACGGCCTAGCTTCAAAAAAAAACTGCCTCCTGCCTCTCAAAGTTAATATCTATGTACTGATCTCCTTCTGTCTCCCCTTCCCTACCTGGTTGCTTCCATCCTGTCTTGTAGTAGATGAGGCTTTTATATCTTCCCCCTTTCTAGAGGAGGGATCCAGTCATTATGTCATCTCATGGATCTGTAATTGTTCTCACCCTCCTGTCAGCTTACTTGCACTTTTAAAAATCTTGCCTTAAACACTATTACACATTTCTTCACATGTGTTCATAGGAGGGGGAAAAAAAAATGTTAAGTGCAAAAATTGTAATGTGGGGTAAAAATGCTTAAAGCATATGCATTTCTGCAGAGAAAGACCTTTTAAGAGCCATTGTTTTAACTGTAATTCATTCTCTCCAAAGATATATAGCAGGCATGGCCAAACTGCAGCTAGGGAGCCGCATGTGGCTCTTGAATGAAAAAGTGTGGCTCCCAGAAGAACGTCAGTAAATCAATTTAGTAGATAAAAGGATATGGCGATATGCCTCAGTGCGGCTCTTGAAGGTTTAGTAATCAACTTGGGTGGCTCTTGAGTTCCATAAGTTTGGCCACCCCTGCTATATAGCTATCTTCACTGCAGTTGGGAGCATGATCCCAATGTAGGCAAACACATCCATGTGGTAGCTCTGTTTGAGCCATCATGCTAAAAATAACACTGTAGGCAGGAATAGCACAGGCAGAGTCTCTGGCTAATTGCCAGAATGGGTTTCTAGGGAGTCCTGGTGGCTTTATATCAGGTGGTTAGCCTGAGCTGCCTTAATGGTATGTCTAGCTACACTGCTGTTTTTAACATGCTAGCTGAATCAGAGCTAGAGTTTGCATATATGCCTACACTGAGAGAGGAAGAAGGCTCTTAGCTGGAGAGCAGACATACTTAAACACTGATCTGATTAATTTTGTTGATTTCTGCTGTAGCTGGATCCATGAACAGCAACAGAAACACTGACCTGTCTGTAGTTTGAATCAGAAAGCCAGGGAGTATTTGTTAATATTGGCAGACCTTATTTTCACAAACAGAAGGACAAGAAACTTTTTAAAATTAAAGTGCCTCCCCCCCCCCCAAATTGATGGCTTGGCTCTTTATTTTTTTTGTGCTGATTTCTTTTTGGATGCATGTATCTTAGCTAGGCTTATTCAGAACTTAAAAAAAGCCAACTCTGTTAAAGCTGAAATTGATCTTCTCAAATTGTGCATTCTCTAATGCTGCTGTTAGGATCAAAGGATCTCAAATGTAGTGTCTTGGATAGAGCCTGTGAATCAGGCTGTAGTAAACTTGTAAAGTCTGTAGTTACACACAACAGCTGTTTGTCAGATTGAGGTGCAAGGATGGCATATTTGATAATGGACTAAACGGTTCCCCAGCTGGTCCTGGGATCACAAACTTTAGTGTTTTGGAATGCCAGCCCTGTACAGACTATGTGTACAGATCAGATCCTCTGGCATACTTGATTGTTGGGTGGATTTCTTTTCCATAATTGGTATACAATACAAAACTGGAAGCATGATACCAAGTTTGACAACATACAAAGTACTAACTACTGACTTTTTTTTTTTTAACATGTTTTCATGCAGAGAATATTCCAGGGTACATCTATCCCACTTTTGTAGCAGGTGCAAATTACTGCATTCAATGAGAATATATGGTAGTAAGGGTGGGTATAAGGTTCTTCTCAAAGGTGGCAGAATGTGGCAACTACAAGGAACTATAATTAAAACTATGTAGACTAGTCTAAAATATTTGAAAACATAATGGGAAGAATCTACTGTAACTGGGAAACTTGAGATGGTTTCTCCCCATCCTTCATTCCTCTTGTGCAAAAAGGTAAATTGAAGGCTAGTAAACACAGTGGGATGTCTCTTTTGTTTAGATTGCACCCTAAATATATCAGTTATGCAAAGGCAAGCAAAGCATATGACTGTCTCTTGAAGATATTTATTGATTAGAAGGTCAGGAGAGACTATTTGTACCACTTAGTCTGATCTCCTGTAGTATTACAGCCATGCAACTTCATTAAATCAATTCCTGGTTGAATTAGAGCATATCTTTCTAGAAAGCATTCAATCTTGATTCTAAAAATTGCCAGTGATAGATCCACCACAACCCTTGCTAAACTGTTTCCCATGGTTAATCACCCTCACTTCATTGTGCCTTGTTTCCAGTTTGAATCTGTCCAGCTAACTTGGTCATCGGATCTTGTTACACCCTTGTCCACTTGAATGAAGGGTCCTCTAGTGATCAAATTCTTAACCTCTTTGTTAAGCTAAAAAGATCAAGTTCCTGGAGTCTCACTGTGTGGCATCTTTTACCAGTATTTTTTATTTATTCTCATAGATTCTGAATCCTCCTGAGTTTATCTATATCTTTCTTGAAATGAAGAGATTAGAACAGAACATGGTATCCTTTTGTGGTAGCACCAGTGATAAATGCAGAGGTGATACTATGTTCCTGCCGTACATCTAAGGAGTGTATTAGCCTTTTTTGGCTGCACGGTTGCACTGGGAGGTCATGTTCAGCTGATTATTGCTCCTGGCCCTCAGATTCCTTTTTCAGAGTCACTGATACCTGGGCAGTGCTGTGAGTTTATTGGTACTAAACAAGAATAATATCTCAACTCTTCACATGAATAAAGCTTCCTGTCTTAAAACCATAGTGCTATATGCTTATAGGAATCCCTCTTTTCCCCTCCTCTTTGGTAGGCTTAATTATACCTGTAGTGCTTGCTCCTGGTTTTAGCAAAAAACAGAGTCGTGTGGCACTTTAAGACTAACAGATTTATTTTTCGTATGAGCTTTCATGGGAGAAAATCCCACTTCAGATGCTTTGAAGATGGGTGAGCTTATGCAAAAAAATAAATCTAAGTTCACCCATCTTCAAGGCATCTGAAGTGGGATTTTCTCCCACGAAAGCTCATGTGAAAAATAAATCTGTTAGTCTTAAAGTGCCACATGACTCCTTGTTGTTTGTGGGGTGTTTTTGCTGAACTAGACTAACATGGCTATCCTGGCTTTAGCCCTTACAACTTATGGTCATATTCTGTTTTGGAAAGTCTTGAGATTTGGGATTTTGGTATTAGCTCTCTTGTACCCCATGGGAGGGATAGGAACTCATGAAGTCCCTTCCAGCCCTGTGATTTTCATGGTCCTTTGGTGTATTTCTTGCATCTCCCTTCATTCCCCATGCTTCTCCTGACAGGTTGCTTGGCTTTGCTCTGGCATCCCTCTTGAAGAGGAGTCAGAGCTATCTTTCATTCATACATTCATAAATATAACCACTTTTATATACCTTGAAACATTTTATTTTCCTTTTCTCTTTTTTACAATAATAAAGAGAGCCTGTCTGGTTGCTGGTAGGCAACAGTAACTCAGTCATTGTTTTGTTCTACATGTACATAGTAAATGGGCTATACTGACTATTTTGCAAAGTTCCTGTGATCTAATCTTGCTTGCAGGATTACAAAAAACAGCAGAAAAGAATGAATGAATAGCTCATCTATTAGGCATCAAATTTTAAGACTGAAGAATATTGAAGAATTAGGAGTGAAGCTAACTGGGTTGCATTACTGTAAACCATTTCTAATTACAGTGGGGACCCGTTCGTGCCCGGGTGTCAGGGGACAAGCCGCTGTGACCATGCGTAAACAGGACCAGGAACGTTGCTGTCCTGGGGAAGGATCCGGGGCACTGTCCCAGGCCCCACACTCTGGCCACGGGCCATGCCCCCAGCCCTGATTCTTCACTGGGGCCCGACCCAGCTTCAGGTGCCTGCTGCCGCCGGCCTGGCCCCGGATCCTTGCCCCCAGGAGCAGGGCAGGGAGCGGCAGCCATAGGTGGTCCAGCCAAGGACAGGGCCAAAAGCAGCCTCTGCCACCACAGATGGCTGGGCCCCAGATCTCCGGCTGGAGACCAGGAGAGGTAGGGGCCGCGCCAGGACTCGGCACTGGTGCTGGGATTCGGGGCACGAGCCCCATGTGCCAGGCCCCAGTGACGTCCCTGCCATGATTCTGTAGGCACCGTGCGTTACTGAGCACCACATGTTAACTTGGTGCCTTTGGGGGAGATGACCAGAGCATGCGTTAACTGGAACCACACACAAACCGGTTAGGTGCTAATGGGTCCCCACTGTATGTGACGTAAACATATCCTTTTGAAGAAAATCAGTTGAATACATCACTGTAGCTTTAAAACATTGTCAACCTGTGATCAGTGTCAAGGAAAGGTAATAGAATGGGTGGGTGATATTGGACTTTCAATAAATAGCTAAAGAAGGATCATATAATTAATATGGGTTTCTGAAAGAAACTCTCTGCAAAATACTCAGTATAATTCATCTTCTAAAGGTAACTTATGTCAAGTTCTCTTCTATGATGTGTGAGAAGTTATTTTAATCCTTCAACTACTGCACAGAATTCCAGGAACATCCAGATAAAATACACTTGATCAACTACTGAATGGTGTGTAAGAGTATCTTTCATACCACTAAATTCAATAGAGCAGCAGAATATGGTTAAAATAAGATCCCTTATAGTATAGCTGATCTATTCAGAAATTAATTGATAAAGGATGAAAAATGGCTAGATGTTCCTACAGCAGTAAGATGATAGCATTTAAGGCATTTATGCTTATGTCCATTTAAATGCTACTGCTTTACTCTGTGGCACATCCATTCTTTAAATTCTTTGTTTCTTGAAGTTTAGTTGTTAACATAAAAACAGGATGACATTAATAGGAAAATTTAACATGTGAACATTAAATAGTGGGCTGCAAAATTCACAAAGTAAGTCCTTTCTTCCAACTTATCTTGTTAAATGAACATGAAACTTTTTAAATTAAACTTTAAAACTGTGTATCCTTAACTGCTACAAATACCTTCCCATTCATTGGGGAAATTGATTAATCTTTATTATTTTACTCAAATGAAACTGTAATGTTGCTAAAAGAGCTACTTTTTGTTTAGGCATCCAGAAGTGTTGCTGTAACCAAGGTGAGGTTTTTTTCTTAATAGATGGCTTAGTATCCTGATGCTAGCACTTGAAAAGTCAAGGTATTGGTCATTAACTGCTGTAAAATGCCACGAGCATCTTGCTTCTTGGATGTGTCAGTTGTTACAATATACATTTCTAGTCTCTTCAGCAAAGAGTTGACACTTTAGGTATCATACTATTACATTACCCTGCAGCACTGTGTCGCTGGTTGCATCATAACAGATGTCACATTCATAGCCTCCTAGGGATTAGAGATGCCTTTACCATGCACTTAATAAAATCATCTTCCTCGCTCATTATTCTGACTGCATCAATGGAATTGCTTCATTGGTCCTCTGTTCACTTCTGTTTCAGACAAAAGCTTCTTGTGTTTTCCTTTAAAGCCCTTCACAGTTTAGCACACCCTTGTCCCCCGCCACACAGTGGCTGATCTATTCTACTGTGGCACCAGTTCTCACCTTTTATCACCCCCTGTCAGATTCTCCCTGAAATACTGTGCTTTCTCTCACATAGCCTCTTAAGCATGGGAGAACTATGCTTATGTAATCTGCACATCTGTGGCCTTTATATTGCTTTAAAGAATCTAGTCTTCATGATACCTACAAAAGCCTGTTGCTGATCATGTTTGAGCAAGTGATAGTGTGACTCTCCCTCTTACTGTTTCTTATGTCCCCATACCTGGCATTGCTCAGTTTATTATAACTACCAATTAAAAAAAAAAACTCTAAACAGGAAAACATAAGAAATCCAGTCATGGATTTGTCTATGTATTTGGTTGTTTATATGCCCATTCTTGAGCCTTAATCAGTTTTACAATTTGTGTAACCTGTGAAATGGAGATTTTGATAACTGTTTGTAGATTGACCAGCACAATCAAACCCCAAGCCAATATAACATCAGTGTTTCAATCTAAACTACTGCATTGATTTGCTGTTAGTGTGACCTGATCCTATGACTTACGTGGCCCTGCATTTATTTTCCTCTCATTCTGTAAATTCTCCATCTTCAAAACATCTGACAAAGTGGGATTTTTCTCCCATGAAAGCCCATGCAATAAATATATTTTTTTTAAGTGCCACAGGACTCCTTGTTTTTTTGTTTGTTTGTTTTGTTTTTTGTTTTTTTTGCTGAACTATACTAACACAGCTACCCGTTTGGAACTTGTCCACATAATTTATAGTGCTTTATCTAGGCATATATTAAAATTACAGAAAAAACGACAAAAGCCCTGTGGCACCTTTTAGAGACTAATAAAATTCTTCAGGCATAAACTTTTGTGGGCTCCAACCCACTTTATCAGATGCACAAAGTGGAAACTGCAATTGAGAGGTGTATGTATGCACATTCCTGGATGAAGGAGAAGCAATACAATGAGGCTGGCAAGTGCTAAGAAGTGGTGGTGTTAGCTCTTGCCTTCCCTGTTGTAAATACTACTTTCGTCCTGGCACGTGTATATATACCTCTCAATTGCAGTTTTGACTTCATGCATCTAACAGAGTGGTTGGAGCCCACAAAAGCTTATGCCCAAAGAAATATTAGTCATCAAGGTGCCACAGAACTTTCATTGTTTTTACTGTATGCAAACTAACATGGCTACCCCTCTAGATTAAAATTACAAGTAATGATTGATTACATTTCTGCTTTTGAGAAGTATTCCACATCCTACTAGGTCATGTTGATTCTCATTCTTATGACCATTTTCCCAGTTTTATGGAGTGAATATTGGGTAGAATCACTTCAGCTACATGACATTTTGGTGAAGAGATGCTTGAAATTTAGAAAGATGGTAAAGAGATGTCTGAAGCATCTTTTTGTTTTGTGAAAGCCTACTGTACATGAGATTTTTTTAAGTACTCTATAATCTGATACTGGTGTCTGAATTGGTTCTGTAAATAACTAGCAAATAGCTGAAAAAGTAACTCATAAAGCTGGCATGCTGTCTCAAACCATTCATTGTGAAGACAGTTCTGGGAAACATGGACAGCAGTCGTCAGTGAATGTTTTTTGCTTTTTCCAGAGGAAAATAAACTTGAGACTAAAGTATTTTCAGGAGGAGGTTTAAACTTTGTTACAGTACTAGACTTTACATCTTAAATTACTAGAAACTTAATTGTTCTGATTCAGATCTTGGTAAACATTTATTTTAAAGCTGCAGTATGTGGCTTGCAATATGTCATGCATGCACAGACCCTATGTTTCTGAATTAAAGAATGTGCCTGTTTTTTTGTTGAACTTACCACCACAATTGAAAAGCCCTTTGTTATGGAGGCTAATGGGTATGGAGCCATGTTTGCTGTCCATATTGTAGTAAAAGGAAGTGCTCAACAAATCTTTGGTGCCAGCTCACCATGATGTCCAGGATTTTGCCCCTTAAAAGTGAGGTGGGAGGGGGCAGTGGCCTGCTGTATTTTATTTTTTGCAAGTATCTTTAGCAGCAGCTTTTGGGTGGGGGTTCTTTACCATGTTTCTCTGGTGTGGAGAGAGGCGGTGTTGTATGCGCATCATGACTACAAATTCCAAAACTTGGCTTACTGTGTGAATGTTCATCCTTTTTTGATGCCTCAGAAAGGAATGCACAGGTATGAAAGTGGGTGACAGCCTGAGCTTAAACTATAGCCATAGTTGTTCCTAATTAAAAATGGAAATAATTGTACAAAATCATTTTTGCTGACTAATACGATGGCCATAATCTTTGACAGAAATGTGTCTCAACTTTTTCCCTTCCAGTGTTGACAGACATTTGGGTTGATGCCGTGGTCATCTCTTCCATACAAGTTAGTATGAAACTGACACCAGGAGAGCTAAGTGTCTTAACTTCCAGTGGTTGGTTTGTTTTTTGTTTTTTTGGCAGACTGTTTATTAGGTAAGTTGCACCTCTGACCCTTCCTGGTTTTGTGTAGCACACTTCCTAGGTTTCAGGCCTACAGATTTCACTTGTGTTTTGAGGGCGCAGTCTCAGTTCTGTTGTGTCTAGGGTTACAGTCCCCCATGCATCAACTGTGATTACCTCAGCAAGTTTGATTTACATCCAGACTCTGCAATTCTTTTCCCTCCAGATTAATGATAGTGATAATCCAGTGACCAAAGTATTACTTACTTTTTTGACTGAAATACCTCTAAGAAAACATCTTAATAAACCTGTTATGCATCTCTTTTTCTGTAAGGCTAACCATTTCTTGGCTATGTAAAGTCCAAATTTTTTCTGCAGTGTATGTCTCTGCTTGTCTTTCTTGGCAGCTTCTGACAAGTAATTCAAGTAAGTCTGCTCCAGGTTCTCTTAACTGATCAGTATCATTTTGATCTTAAAGTTCCTAGCCTGGTAAAATAAGACTATCTTCTGTGGAGAAAGAATGGTAAGGTCCTTGAGGCTGATGCACTTGAGACAAATGAGGACAGTTATACTTAGACTTCTTTTTAAATCTGGAAAGCCATTGCTTCCCTGTCTGTCCTTCCCACAGTCCCTAATATGTTAGCTTAGTATGATCATACAGGAAATGTCACAATATGCAAAACTTCCCCTCATTAACCTGATAACATACAGTATTCATAAAATACTGTACATGAGTTGCATCTCAATATTTATGCCATTGCATATCAGCTCCACTTCTGTGATAGCAGCTGCTGGAGAAAAATTTAAGGGAGCAGGTGACATGAGACTGAGACCATGCTGGAAAGCTTTTGTGCTAGAAGTTTCTCTGGCTTGTGTTGCTAAGTCATTAGAATGTGGCCACACTGGTTGGTTGGTTAAGGCAATGTCACACATTGTTGGCAGAAGGTTTGGCCCACTGTGATCAACAGTGGGAGACCTTCCGCAATGCACAGTATGGTACAGTGATCTATTCTATGGGACTCTTGCAGTGTATTGCTGGATACCAGCACTGTGCTCAGGGCCAGATTTCCACAAATATCTTTACTCTAGTCTATGCCATAACTTTCATGCTGTCTTAAAAGATTCCCACAGTTCCTTGTGCTACTTTTCAGTTTTCCCACTGTCTTGCTGGCAGATGTGATCCTGCACAGATCTGTGGTGTTCCTGTGACTGATTTTTAGAGACTGAGAATGGGCACATCGTTTGCCTTTATTTGTGGAACTCATCACTGCACCACCACAGTCACTGTGATGGCAGGACATGCTGAGGAGAAATGGATGATGCAGAGGGTGAATAAAAATTGCCAGGTGGCACATTCCAAGTTCCAAAGGGGCAGCACTGTTAGTCTAGTTCAGGGGGAAGAAGAAAGAGTGAGTCCTGTGGCACTTAAAGGATAACAGATTTATTTTTCACATGAGCTTTCGTGGGAGAAAATTATCACTTCGTCAGATGCTTCAAAGGTGGGGGAACTTACAGAATGGAAAGAAAATAAATGCAAGGGAGTATAAAACATGGGATCAGGTCATACAGTAACAGCAAATCAGAGCAGTTGTTAAGGTTCAAACCCTGGGAAGGCTGAAGTCAAATTACCTGTTGTAATGGGAAAAGAAGCCATAGTCTTGATTTTAATCCTGCTGTCACAATCTAATTTGCATATTAATTCCAATTCAGCAGTTTCCTCTTTTGAAGTCCCGATGTCCCTGACTATGGTCATTAACAAATCATTTATAGAATGATGAGAAAGATGAAAGTGCTCAGTAATTGGTTTTTCTGTTTTGTGATTTCTGATGTCAGTTTTGTGTTCATTTATTCTTTTGTCCATGGATCGTCCTGTTTGTGCAATGTATAAGGTGTTGGGGCATTTCTGGCACATGATGGCGTAGACCACATTAGTAGATAAGCAGGTAAATGAGCCTTTGATGGAGTAGCTGCCTTGATTAGGACCTATGATGGTATCTTTTGTGCAGACATGGGCAAAGTTGGCAATATGGTTTGTTGCAGGGGGTGTGCCTGCTTCAATGTTTCTGTTCTTAGGTCTGTAGTTGCTGGTGAGTATATGTTTAAGATTGGGTGGCTGTCTGTAGACAAGGAGAGGTCTGTCTTCCAAGGCTTGAGAGAGGGAGGGATCATCTTTTAGAACAGGCTGTAAGTCCTTGATGCTTCTGAGATTGTGAAATAAGCACTGAGACTTGGATTGTATTGTGATGCAAATCTGGAACAATCAGCAGTGATTATTTCCAGTGCAGAAGTCTGTGCTCTTGGATCTGCTGAGCTCACCCTGGCCCTGGAGAGAGACTTACCAGAATGAGAGCTACTTTGACATTCTGCAGCTTTGCAGTGTGTACTGCTATTGGTCAGAGGGCAATCAGTTAAAGATTGAAAAAAAACATTAGTAGGCAGTGTCTGTTATCCATGTGTGCAAGGCCCTTAAAATATCCTGCTGCCCGTGATGGTGCTGTTGGGCAGTGTGCAGGAAACAGAGGGATATGAAGTAAAGAAGACTTCCTAAAGAGTTGTGGAATGAAAGATGGGATGCAGATCCTGGTTGTACCCCTCCCCCAACTTTCCCCAATATGCTGCAACTAGAAGGGGTACTTTTTTTTTCTGTGGTTTATGAAGACTCTCTCTGATCAGTGATAGTGGTGTAGGATAATCAGGGAAGTTGTATGATGCTTTCATCTTTAGGCATATGATACTCTCCCAGTAGCTACAAGGGGGGATGTTTGTTGTTCTTGGACCAGCATATGGACACTGGTGGGGATCTAAATTGCAGTCATGATTATGGGGGCCCAGGTCTATTTTTTGCTTCCTTGGCATGTGAAACCATGCACTGGAAGGAAAGATTTAACTATCATCTGAGCAGATGCAAGGTAACTAAATGTGCATTTGGTGGACTGAAGTTGCAAATGATTCTTTTCTTGCTGGGCTGAGTCTCAGTGAAGCAAATACTCTTTATTTATGTTGCATATTACATAATAGTTATGAAAAAAGGGGGAAATGTTACTGGCGGGGTTGGAGGTGTGAGGTGGAAATACTGTTTGGCTGTTCAAAATAAGCAAAAAGTCTATAACAGCCTATCAAAGAACTGAAGGAGGATTTGGCACTTCAGTAATGTGCGCTTGTACTGCAGAGTGTGCTTTTGTGTATTAATTGGTGTACTTTACTTCAGTAGAGATTTAAAATTGTTTGTAAATGTCTGTTACAACTTTGATTGGAAGGGTAGCAATTTGGCTTGTGACTCTCTTGTATTTTTTTTAAAAGCTGATAAATATACACTGATTTAGAAAGGGCACATGTGCACAGTTTTATTGCAACAAATGAACAAACCTGTTAATGGCAGTAATTTGTTGAGCTTTCTAAAATTTTCTATATGAGCAGCTATGACATAAGAGGAGCTGATGTATGATTTTATTAAGACAATCTTGTAGTGTTTACATGACCTGTTTACTGTAAAAGTTTGGTCTTAATCGTGTACAATTATTGGTTTTCATTGCAAGGAGTATTTTCAATTTCCTGTGGATTTTATTTTTATGCTCAGGTAACTGTCTCAATATCCCTGACATTTATGAACAGAAAGGCTGACATAGTAAAAGACAAGCATAAGACATTATCTTGATGCCAGAATGTGCTGGTCACTTGCTATAATAGATGTTTATTTTATTGCTACTACATACTTCTAAAAGGAACTGGCTTCTATAGAAGTCAATTCCTTTGTTTACTGATCATGTGACAATGGTCACCATCTAAATGGGGGTGGGATAGGAAGGTATCAGATTCTGAGACTTAAATATTATGCAGAACTATACATACCAGTGCTCTTACCTTTCCTCACTGTCTCTGGGCTTGTCTAGTTTTAGGTTGGGGCATTCTGGTATCGAAGAACCTCTGGCTATCCATAGGTTTCCCTATCTCTTTCCTCAACAAGGTTATCCTTGCTAGGCACAGCTGCCGTTCTTTCCTCTGGATGTCTCAAGATTTCCACTATCCAATTGTATAGGAAAAGTTCCCCACTAAGTAGCCAAGAATGTATGGGAGCCACAGCTGCTTCTTTCTTGCCCAGTATTGCTAAGACAAAGATGCATCTCCTCTTCAAAGATGTATTCTTGTAGTGCCCCATGGCTAAACTTGCACTCGCCTTTTCTGTCCACTGGCTGAGGAGATCCAGAACTTCTCCCCTGGTTCAGGCAGACCCTTGTGGCTTAGTTGGAGCCCTGTTCTCAATCAGAGCTGTACCTGTCTGCTTGCAGGCTTTGGGCTAATAAGAAAAGAGACCATTCCAAAACTTGCTGGGTATTTTAAAAGGGAGGTGGGCGAAAGACTTTCAGAAGTGAGTGGTGTGGCTGTGACATCTGTCACCTCATTGTTTGCTGGGATTGACTCACCTGATCTGGTTGGCTATGTGGGTGTCCCTTTCTTCCCTGGCTGCTCCAGGTGCATCCTTCCCCAAACTGCACCCTCGGCTGAAGATGACTCTCTAGAGCAGTACTGTTCAAAATTATGATGCGAGCAATCCCAAAGATAGCAAAAATGTGGGGCTGTTGCTGGAGGATTGCCTTTTACTTTAAGGAGAATGTGGTATTTACAACAGCAAAATGGTAGTGCAAGTGCAACAAGTATGTTGTCTGAAAATTTGTCTGCCAAGGAAGCTTTTATTTTAATGAAAACAGCTGTCATCTTCTGCAGTCAGAGGGTGGACATGGAGGCATGCAAATCTATGGCAACTTCCATTAACAAAACTTCGTTATGAGAACCAGGCCTTAAGCAAGATCTCATTTGGAAGACTTTGCCAGTGCAGATATCTGTATTGTATGGAGAAAACACTATTAGTGTGATAGTTCAGCTAGTGTAACTGTATCTGTACTAGGACTTTTGCTGACATACAGCTGTGTATTCCAAATCTCGCTTCATCACACCCCTCAGCATTGTTCCCTCTAAGCTGTGCGTGTGCGTGCGCACATGCCTCATGAAACCTGTGCGCACACAAATAGTGTGCACAGAAAAATTCAATAGTGCTAATATTGGTGCTCACAAAGAAATGTTTTTGCGCACACAAAGAAATTGTTTGCACACACAGTCTGAGTAATTAGAGGGAACATTGCCCCTCAGTGCAGTAATGTAGCCCAGTGGTGGATTAGGGGCTGCAGGGCCCCAGGGCCTCACCACCAGTGGACCCCCTCCCACTGGAGGGCCTCTCAACTTGCCAGCAGGCTAGTGCTGGGGGGTGGTGTGAGGGCGGCTGTGGCTGGAGGCCAGCTGTGGTCTGGCTGATTGGCTCTGGAGGGGGAGGCGGGGCTGACTGCCGCGTGTGGTGTGGCTTTTGGCCATGCCGGAGCCCATGCTGCATGTGTGGCAGTCAGCCCTGCATCTCCCCTCGAGGGGAGACGGGTCTGGCTGTCGCTGCCCTGCCCTGCCGCTGGGGGCAGAGTGGCTGATTTGGGGTGAGAATTTGGTCTGTGGGCTGGCTCACCCCACCCCAGGCTGGATCGGTTGGCGCAGGGACAGGGTGGGAGCTCAGAGCCAGTCTGCCCTGCTCCCCTTCTCAGTGCCAGATGGCCGTCAGCGTGGAGGAGTCCCTGCAGTAATCTGCCCTGGTGTAGTTCATAGGGCTAAGTTGTCTGTGTATTGCATTTGTTACTTTCTGTTACATTCAGCAGTAATGCCAAGTACTTAAAATCTGCAAACTGTCAGACATTAGCTTCAGCAAGATATCTTAAAGCTTGAAATCTGTGAACTTTGTATTGATAAACTTTAAACAGATAAATAGCTCAACAGAGAACCCCCAGTATTGGGGAGCTGAAAATAGTTTTTCTAGGAGAATTTCTAGCCACAGCTACAGATGTGAACCATAAAAAAAAAAGTAATGAGTCGATTTACATAATAGGTACATGGACTATATCTGGAGATATCTAATGACATGAAAATGAATGACGCATACAGTTGTAAGCTGAGATCACTATACAAACCTGTGAAAGAATAATCCAACATTACTAAGATGGGGGGGGGGGAAGGAAGAAGGGCATATCCCTTACTGAATATGCATCAAACATAATGGTATCAGTGGATCATATTATAAAAGCTGCATCCCAGCCTTGAGGTGGCAGGAGAAAGAAATGTAGTCCTTGGGAGGTGACAGAATGATGGCCATTACTGATAAAGGGGAAGTGATGCTGATAAAGAAGATGGCTAACATTTAAGGTTCTACAAGGGATGGTGAGAGTATATGAATGTGGAGATGCACGTTCTCCATCTGAGTTGAGGTGTTTGATTATGCTAAGTATGTTTATAAACTCTGTAATTTTATAGAAAAGTTCCTATAGGATGAGTGTTGTAGTTGCATATTGAGTTTGCCAAATATATAATTTAAATAATGCTGTGCCTAATCTTGGGCCAATAACCTCTCAACCCTCTAAGTGATAACTGGGAAGTATGTATGTATAGATAAGACTATGGAAGCTATGCCAGCAAAAGTTCCGTAGTGTCGACCTAGTCTTGCAAAAAAGATGTGCGTGTTTCTGGGAGTTTGAAAATCATTTGCTTGGTGCCTTTGCAGAAGAGTTTTAATAAACCTTATTTTGGTTGAATCCTCTTGCGTACAAAATGCACTGCTGGCAGTCTACACCAAGGATGATCAGCATGTAGTTTGTGAAAGAAATAATTTACAGTACAGTCTTAACGACCACTTAAGCTTTCATTGCTTGGTTTCCCAGAGCATTAAATTGAATAAAAGTCTCAAGCTTGAGATAGACACAAGCACTGTTCGCCACTTATCTTGAAAAAAAATATTGTTTCTTTTTCATTTAACAAGACGTATAGCAACAAATGTCTGACTGGAGGATTAACCTCTAAACTAGAAGACCAAATTTTGCCCTCACATTTCTACAACTCTGTTAGTGGGATTGTCACTGAAGTTATGTAGGAGTAATGGAAAAGCAGACTCGGCTTTGTGTATTTCTGAGATAACTTGTATGCCTTGAATTTCTGAAGCTTATTATTAGTTAAGTTTGCCAACTGTTATCCTGCAGTGCAATCAGAAGTAAACGATTTTGAGTTCTTTAAGGGCAGCTGTATACTTGAAATATTTTTAGGAGGGAGAGGAGAAATTTTCTCCCCCGATGGCTTTAAAAGAAAAAATGTTGCTGATACCTTTTTTACATGTTGTTTACTTTTTTAATTCCGTGGTACATGACTTGTAAGTTGTAGCACAATAATATTAATGATGGAAAATGTTTCAGCTTTGTGGCTGATATTCAGTCATTACTTATGTGCCAGGTAATTACTTTAAACAATGTCCATGTGTCAGTAAGTAATATTCTTTGAACTGGCTAGGAAAGTGATGCCTTACGTTAGGGTTTGTCTAGACTTGCTGCATGGTTGTAGTACTTAGTGAAGACTCTACCTATGCTGATGAAAGTACTTGTGGTGTTGGCATGTGTAATTCACTTCCCTGTCTACACAGAGAACTAGGTTGATACAAATGCAATACTGACAGACATGTTTATAGTGCAGACTAGATCTTAGATGCAGATATTGTATGTCTGTCTCTTAAGGTCTGAGGTTGACTGCAGTCAGTGCAGTCCACCTAGAATATTTAGAACCTTCAGTTAATGCAAAAAGAGGGAGCCCAGCACTCAGTCTGACACTCAGATCTTCTGTCCACTGATTTAACAGAATTGTAGTGTTCATAAATTCAATTAAGTTTGGACTAGATGGCTCAAGTTTAGCTAAGACAGGGATATTAAACTTTTTCTGTGATAGATGCAGAATTTCATTTCCAATTTTGATATGTAGATAACGATTACATTCTACAGTTGGCCCACTGGTGATCAGTGGATGTTTGCACAGGCAGAAGGTGACTTTTGTCAGTAGGTTATTTAACTATTTGTTCCACACCTCTTGACATCTTCACTGTTCAGTGGGAAAGCATGAAGTATTTATGTTGATGTTTGTTATTAAAACAACAGAGTTGTGTGGCACTTTAAGACTAACAGACTAATTTTTTTGCATGAGCTTTCATGGGGGAGGATCCCACTTCGTCAGATGCTTCGAAGCTGGGTGAACTTACAGAAAGGAATGAAACTAAATGCAAGGGGGTGTAAAACATAGGATCAGGTCATACAGTAATAGCAAATCAGAGCAGTTGTTGGGTTCAAACCATGGGAAGCCTGAAGTCAAATCACCTTTTGTAATGGGAAAAGAATCCATAGTCTCGATTCAATCCTGCTTTCGCAGAATTTAGCTTGCATATTAATTCGAGTTCAGCTGTTTCTCTTTGAAGTGTTGATGTCCCAGCTACATCTCTAATGACAGTCGTTGGAAAAAAAATCGGTCATCGAGTGACTAGGAAAATGGAAGTGCTCAGCAACTGGTTTCTTTGTTCTTTGATTTCTGATATCAGTTCTGTGCTCATCCAGCCTCTTACACAGCAATCTTCCTGTTTGTCCAATATATAAGGTGTTGGGGCATTTCTTGCACATGATGGCATAGATCACATTAGTAGATAAGCAGGTAAATGAGCCTTTGGTGGAATAGCAGGCTTGATTAGGACCTATGATGTCTATTGTGCAGATATGTGGGCAGACTTGGCAGCGTGGTTTGTTGCAGGGGTGTGTGCCTGCTTCAATGTTTGTTAGGTCTGTTGTTGCTGGTCAGAATCTGTTTTAAGATTAGGGGGCTGCCTATAAGCAAGGAGTGGTCTGTCTCCTAATGCTTGAGAGAGAGAGAGGGATCATCTTTTAGAATAGGCTATAGGTCCTTAATGATCTGTTGCAGAGGTCTGACTTGGGGGTTGTATGTGGTGACTAGTGGTGGTCTGTTGCATTTTTTTCTTGGGTCTCTCCTGTAGTAGATGACTTCGGGGAACCCGTCTAGCTCTGTCAATCACCGTTGAACTTTAAAATCAACAGCTCAAAAACATCTATGGGAATCAGGATCCCGTACATCTCAGTCATTGTACACCAGGGGTCAACAATCCAAGAAGAGGCATTTAAAAAAAAAATCCTTCAATAGGTGAGTGTTTTGAGAGCTGCAGTGGGTTTGGCCCCTGGACCTAAGGAGCTGGACCAGGGCTCCTGAGCAGGGTCTTCTGGTGGTGGTGGGCAGCCTGGAACCAGGAGCAGGCCTCACCCTGCAGTATTCCCCAGTGGTGGGGTCAGGGGGCAGGGCTAGAGCCTGGAGCTGCAAGGGGTCAGTCAAGGAGCCACAGGTTGCAAACCTCTTTTTGTAGACTCTCTGCAGATGCTGGCATTGGTTTACTCTCGGGTTTGCATCTTGGAAAGCTGGCTTTGCAGCCATGAAAGGTTTTTTTTTTTTTTTGTTTAGGTCTCGCATTTTACAGGATCTGTATATGTCTTCAGGGTAGCATAAATATTTCAAACAGGCTGGTGTTTGACATTCTTCATTAAGGGATAATGAACCTACCACTTTTAGGTCATGAATTCAAATAGAGTTCAGGTTATTAGTGACTAATTTATTATCATTGGCCGGCTCTCTAATAGCCTGTGTAAAAATGAATTGGTTGTCTTATTGCAATTCCCATTAAATGGCCACATCATGTTTAAAAAAAGAAACCCCACTCACACAATTGTCACAAACAGCTTTGGTGTTAGTTGGGCCTTGAACTGAATAGACATGGAGGAAAGAAAAGGTCACTCTAAATGACAACTGAGGAATATTGGCAGGCTAGTGTGAGGCAGTGTTGTGGGGAAGTTTCCCTACTTCAGAAAGAAAAGGGTTAAAAGCCTTTCAGAGAAGAGTGGCTAGGAGGAACTGGTGGCTGAGGAGCCAATCATGTTTTAGGAACCTGTATGTACAGGGACTGCAGCCACCTATCAAGGAAATCTTCCTCTGACCTAAGGAGAGGAATGGTGTGCTGGAGGGCTGGTGGTTGGAGCTAGGACCAAGGACAGTTCACTGCAGACTGCCTCCCTGGTGTAAGGGAGAGAAAGTAATTGGAGGAGTCATGGATGTAGCCCAGGGGATCTGTTGGGCTAGAATGGGGGTTGAGGTGCCACCAGAACAGCACACAGGTTCCCTGGGCTGGAGCCTGGAAAAGTAGGTGGGCCTTGGTCCCTTCTGTCTTCCCTAGACTTCCAGGGAAAGGTGACGGGGCTAGTGGCTTTGCCTCAGTGGCCACTTGGACTAGATTACCCTGGAAGAGGGGAACTGAGGAGGATTCATTCAGGGGTCTGAGGTCTAGGACTAGAGACTCAGAGGATGGAGCATGGGCTACAGGCTGGGGAGCAGTTGAGCAATTCACCAATTCCATCACCAGGGCACCCTCCTGATGTGTCACGTGGTGCTATCTGTCTACAGGGAGTTGTTTTTGCCAGTGCCTTACCATCTGTCTGGCTAAATAGAGAATGCAGTTGTGAGGGCTCAAATTTTTAAGGGTAGTGGAGTGTCCTTTATTACACAAAGGATGTATGTTTTTTATGGAATGGTAACCAGGGGCGTTGCTGCCCTGGGGAATGACATGGGGCATGGGCTCAGGCCCTGCCCCCTGCCTGCAGGCCCCACCCCCTACCCAGGGACAGGGTGGGGAGTGGCAGCCCCGACCATGGGGTCGCCCAGCCTTTGAAGGGGCTGGAAGCTGCTGCTGCTGCTGCTGCGGGTGACTGAGCCCTGGATCCCTGGGCGGGGACTGGGCCAGGAGTGGCAGACATGGCCGCGGGCAGCTGGGCCCCAGATATCCAGCCCAATCCGGCTGGAGACCAGGAGAGGTGGGGCCCTGCCAGTACCTGGGACACTGGAGCTGGCATTTGGGGCACGGGCCCCATGTGCTAGGCACCAACAATGCCCCTGATGGTAACTGAGACCCTCTAGACACACTTTACTAGATGAGTACATGTGATTGATAATAGCAGGTATCCCAGTGTGATGGAGTTGATCAGGTCTGTAGATCCCTTGCAGAAAAGGGCAAGACAGGGTCATGATCTGTTGCAGAAGAGAAATCCTCCTAGTGGTCCAGAATGGCTGCAAGGGAAGCAGCCAATTGGAGGAGCTGCTGGAGTGCCTAATTAGGGGCCAGGAGAACCACCTAAAAAGGATCAGCAGAGGCAGAGCAGTCAGCCTGCTTGGAGCTGGAAGAGAGGATCAGATTCCTGGCTGGTTGGAAGAGCAGCAGGACTAAGAACCACTCAGTGTGGGCAGGCTTGAGTTGAGGAAAACTGCCAATGACTAGGGGAGCTAAGAAGCAGATCCTGGCTGCCTGTGAGGATCAAGCTAGGAGTGAGCCAAGAGCCTAGCCAGACCATGGAAGGGCACTGCAATAGGCCCTGTTGAACTGTTACATAGGGCAGAAAGCTTGTTGGTACAACCCCATAACAAGGCTGTGAGAATATAGAAGTTATACACCCTGAAAGGAGTTTTGTTTGTTCCATCTACAAACACTATTTGTGACTTGACCAGGGATGGGGGTCGTGAAGACTGCTGAACAAACCATCGGCCAGGGCGGCGCTCATGAGAGGCAGGTGCACATAACATCATCCTATGTAGTGTAATAGGGGAGAAGGTCTATAATGGGGGTGCCCAAACTTATGGCACTGAAGAGCCACACAAGTTGATTATTAAACCTTCAAGAGCTGTACTGAGTCATATAGCCATATACCTTTACTTCCTAAATTGGTTTGCTGCTGATCTTCTGGAAGCTACACTTTTCTATTCAAGAGCCACATGTGCCTCAGGAGCCACAGTTTGGCCACACCTGGTCTATAAAATGGTAAGGAGTGAGTTATAGGGGAGGGCCAGACAGTGTCGATAAAAGTATGTGATGGATCTGTGAGAGAGAGCACATGGGCTACCCAGGTAGAGATTTCTGTTAAAGCCTTCATTTGTTTTATTGCATTAGTTACCCAAGTTCTGGTAGACTGTGAAAGAAATGGGCCTCATGGAGGGACTGGAATAGGAAAAGAATGTTGACCTTTCCGGTATCCTGAGAAGGATGCACAGAGAGGCAATGGTGTTAGATGTGACTGCCCTCCAAGTGACTGGAGCAATGTTTCCAGTTACTGTGGATGCTTGACTTAAGGAGACAAAGGAAAGAGCTTTGCAAAGCTTAAGGCTCAAACAGGATCCTACTAATTCCATTTGCCAACATGTAGATTGGTACAGTATTCTTTCATAGAACTTAAATCACCAACAACACGGCCAGAATAATATTGCACTGTTCCATCACTCCTTAGATGGCGTTTAATTATGTGATTTTTAAAATTCAAATGTTCAAAGTTCAACGGAACTGCTTGTTGCTATGGATTACTGGGCTTGTGTATCTGTGACAGATTCATTTGCTGAAAAATGCCACTTTGGGTTGACATGAAACTGTCAATTAATTGAAAAGACATTTCATGCTAGAAAGAAGAAATTTGGTGGTGGTGCTGTCTTATTCTCAAAATCTCGGTGGTTATGGCATTAATTTTGGATACGGGAGACCCAAATTCGAATCACTGCTCTGGAGAGGGGATTTGACATTGGGTCTCCTCTTTTTCCAGCTAAGTGTCTTAACTATTTCTCTCTCTCAACTAGAGGGGGAGAATTTTTTTTTTTTCAATGACCGTTGAAGTATTTTATATGAAGCAGAAAATCTTTAACAGGAGAGAGGGGGAAAAAGATCCACCCTAGAATCACCTATAGCCTGGTGCTCAGGGCATTTATGATTCTGGGCTCAACTCCCTGCTGCAAAGTGGAGTTTTGAACCTATCCTCCCTTGTTTTCAGGTGTCATAACAATTGTGCTAACAGGTTAAAAGGACAAGGCTGTAGTACCATCTTGATCATCATCATCATCACCTCTTCTTCCTCCTCTGTCTCTCTTGTGAATCTAGCCCTTTAAAATGCTCAGAAACAAAAGGTTTTACTTTGAACAAAACAAGTTCCATGTGCCAAACATAAACTTTTAAATTCCCTGATTTCCCACTCCCTCTTCCCCTCTGAATTTTTGGATTTGGTTCAGTCTGACTTGAAACTTTCCTGGAATCACTAATGCACTGAAAACATCACTTAGTCAGTCAACTCTAATGATGAGTCTTTCTAAGAGTAGGACACACTGCGCCATCACTAGCAATTTTGTTGTGTCATAAGGGACTATTATACTGCTGAGTCATAGCGCTGCCTGACTACCACTTATTAAATGACTATAATAATTGTAGTGGAAAACTTTTTCAAAAAAAAAAAAAATACAGAGATTGAATCTCGCTCTCCCCCTGCCACATCAGTATGAAGCAAGCAACCAGAATATTTCTATAAGATTTACATGTTTCTTCTCTGGGATAAAATTTTGTCTCTTTTGATATACTTTGATTTTTCTATTGAGAACCAGAAAAAAATATTTGTCATGCCTGGGGAAAAATCTGAGGAGTATGGAGTCTTAATGTCCCTCTCTAGGAATTGTGACAAAAGTAAATCTCTTTCCAGAAAGTAGATGAAAGGGGATCTGATTTAAGGCATATAAATTACAAGCTGTACACAGAAATGGCTGCTACAAAATATTCCTTGTGCTGCTTTGTTCTGACTGTCTTTAGAACATTGAGAGAGTCTCTTTATAAAGAACAATTAAAACAGTAATAAGATGGTTGGAACAAGCAGACAGTGGTTGCAACCTGTAATATTACTGCTAACACTAGTGACTGTAGTGACATAATTGCAGTTCATCAAAAGACCTAGTGAGATTTCGTATGACACATCACTTAGCCTGGCTTCTTCCACTGTCTAGTCCACAGCTGAGGAGACTCTTGGGCAAATGAAGTTGCAGAGAGCTTGAAAAACTGTTTGGGATGGCGTAGCATCAAACAAGTGATAGTTATTAGATCTCACCTAATACCACATCATATTAATGGGATAGAATATGTCCCCCTCTTTCTTCCCCAATGCCCAGTGGTCTAGAGAAATCATCTTAGTTCTAAGAAACTTCTTTTCTTCCCTGGAAGGGCTTTTTTTTGAGGGGAAGTGCTTAGCTCAGGACTTCTTACTGTAGGACTGCTTGGATGGTTTTACTACAAAATCTGTATTAAAGGCTGTGCAGCATCATTTCAAAGTTCAAAGCTGCATGTTGAACATTCCTTAACCAATTAAAATGACAGACTCAAAACCTTCCTTACTAGATATTGCAGAGGAGTGTCAGTTCTTATGTGTAGTCAAAGTGTTCACCTTAATTGGTGTGTTTTTTTCCAAGCCCTCTTCCCCCACCAAAATTGTCAATGCTAGATTATTCTATCTTTACCCTTAAAAAAAATTGTTAAATAAGTCATGTAACTATGGTGCTTAAAGATTTGCAGATGTCCATTATTGCTGTTCCAATCTTTGATTTTTTTTTTTAACAGTTTCAACTGGTTGCAGTTATTCTCTAGCTTCCAGAGCAATTTTTCTGCTGCTAATGCTTCCCCTAGTAAGTATTCGTTAGTTGTGTACTGTTCACACAGGTTGTAATCTACAGTGTATCTCCTCTTTGAAGTGCAGAAATCTACATTTCATATCCTCTGGGAGCTCAGGGTCCTAAAGTTGATCACAAATCTTGCTCTCTTGCTTAGAAGTGTAGCACTTCATTGTTCTTCATTAGCCCACTATGTGCTGACAGGAAGTTCCCTCCAGAGTCTTAATTAGTGTGAAAGAACAAAGTAATGGAGAGGTGGAAGCATAATGAAGAACCTATATACTCAGCAGCATGCTGGAACTAAATTTTGTGGTGGTCATACGGGCTGTTGTGATGGCGGAAAAAAAATCCCTACTCTTCAAAGAAATTGAAGACTTCTTGAATAAAATATCGCATGAGCTTTCGTGGGAGAAAATCTACTACCTCAGATGCTTTGAAGATGGGGAAACTTAATGGGAGCAAAATAAATGCAGGGAAGTGTAAGTCATGGGATCAGGTCATACTGTAACAGCAAATCAAAGCAGTTCAGTTCTTAATATTTGAACACTGGAAAACAGCATATAGAGGAACATGAGGTCAAATCACCTGTTGTAATGGGAAAAGAATCCAGAGTCATGGTTTAATCCTGCTTTCACACAATCAGATCTACATATCAGTTCCACTCCTGCTGTTTCTCTTTGGAATCTTGATGTGTTGCCCATCTGCTTGAGCACAGCTATTAACAAACAATCAACAATATGATTAAGAAGATCGAAGTGCTTACTTCCTGGTTTTTGAATATTGTGATGCCAATTTTCTGCCCATTAATTCTTTTGCACAGACATGGTCTTGTTTATCCCATGTATAAGGTGTGGGGACATTTCTGGCACAGGATAGCATAAATTCCATTGTTGGATGAGCAGGTGAATGAGCCCTTGATGGAGTAGCTGGGTTGATTAGGTCCTAACTGATGTCTTCTGTGCAGATATGTGGACAAAGTTGACAGTGTGGTTTGTTGCAGGAGTATGTGCCTGGTTTAATGTTTGTTAGGTTTGTAGTTGCTGGTGAGTATCTTTTTAATTTAGGGTGTTGTCTGTAGGCAAGGAGAGGTTTGTCTCCCAAGGCTTGAGAAGAGTGAGGGATCATCTTTTAGAATAGGGTGTAGGTCCTTAATGATCTATTGGAGAGGTCTGACTTGGGGGTTGTAGGTGATGACCAGTGGCATTGTTTTCTTTTTTGGGCTTCTTCTGTAGCAGTTGACTTTTATCCAAAACATACCACACAATCCATTGTATCCTCAGGCTTGGCTGCAGACAACCACATTGTCTCTGGTCCCTCAGACAGAGACAGATGCCTTTAGGATCTCCTTGTCAAGTGTTCTTAAACCTATAGTATTCACCTGTGGAATAAAGGAGATTGACGATCCAGGCATGTAGCTTAAAGTCAACTACTACAGGAAGAGCCCAAGAAAGGGGGGGCGGGGAGCACCCAGAATGCCTCTTCCGCCCCCCCCCCCCCCCGTTAGTTAGTTGTGGTTATATGGTTAGTGTGTTAGTGTCCCATTAGGGACTTCAGACCTGGGGTATGCCCCACTCTCACAAAGTTTTAAGCTTTTTAAGTCCTGCGGAAAGGCTTTCCCAGTGAATGGTACCCACTGAAGCTACTTCTATGTGATTCCCCAAAGCACTTAAGAAATATAAGTGCTGCATTTGCAAGACATTTCATCCAAGGATAGTGGGCCATATTAATGGAAACGGTACTAAGACCATCACGGGGGCCTCCTTGTCCCACTTTGGCACCAAGAACAACATCAGTGCAGAGTGCTCCCTTGGAATACACCCAACACTGAGATTCCCATCTGCAACTGAAAAAGAAACAAAAGAAGCAGGAGCTGGAAGGTGATTGCTTTCCTACAAGGAAGACTACCAGAGGATCAAACACTGGGTTTATGCAGAACCAAGGTTCAATGCAACCCCATTAGGCCCCTCTTGCATTGGAGATCAGGAGCCCTACTGGGAATTTCCCTTTGACACTGGACAATGGAAAGGGTATCCTATATGTAGTGGGCCCGTTTTGACACTGGAGGCCTTTCAGGTGGTAACCAAACTAATATCCTTTCCAGTGCTGAGCACACTTGCTTCAGGCAAAGACGACCAGCATCTAAGGGAATCCCCCCCGCGAGGAGACCTAAAGTTGGCTCCAGAGAGCCTCTGACTCATAACATCTTTCCCTGATGAAGATGCAGGATAGAAGTCCACTGCTTTCACACCATTGCATCCTGGTACTGAGGGAAGCCTGGTTCAGGTGGACCGCCATGGGCTCAAAATGACCTTCAAGGTCCCCAGAACAGAGAGTGATGAAAGAGAGCTCTTTTCTGCTCAATGCTGAGGGGGCAATTGGCATTGAGAACCTAAAACCTCTCGGGTTCACCAGCACCAATGGGCTTGCCCACAGAAGAACAGTTCATATCCCAGTCATTAATTTTAAGTTCTCCCTTGGAGAAATGTTGTTGGCTGCAGTATTTGGTACAGACACACTCTTGGTCTCCCAGATAGTGATCTTGCATCTCATCAAGACCTACATGGTCATAGGCCAGTCGGCACCAAAGATCCATGGGCTTATGTTCCTGATCACTGCAACAAAGATCAAGGGAAAGGCATTGGTCTCCCTCACTGTGCCATCATAAAGGGGATGTGATAAGGGCAAATGGAAAAATTTCTACAGAGGACAAGAGTGGTGGGATACCTCCAGACATGGTCTTTCTGGAACAAGCAGAGCCCCTGATCCCACCCTAAGCTCTGGTGTCTTGGCCTTGGGGATGATGGTTGCAGAACTGACTATATTGGAAAGCCCTTTCTTCCTCCACTCATTGGGAAACCAATCAGTAGCTCTGCAGCCACAGGTGGAGGCTGAGTTGTCAGATCTAGATGAGGAATCAGACCCCATGGAGGGGATACCTTCTGCAGCCCCTCTGTTGGTTGAGGGTATGCACCCTTCCAAGGCTATGTGTAAATCCTCATCTTCCTCACCTTATGAGGAAGTGTTAATGGGGCACTCGAGCCCCGCAGATAATTTTCAACCACACCAAGATCTCCTAAAGTTCCTACCCACTAACTTTAAAACTGGAAGTTGAAGAGACCCAGGAGCAAATGGATGATCTATTTAATGTGGACACAGTATTAGCACTGCCATGCCCTACCAGTTCACATTGGGATGCTCAAAGTTGTCAAAGGATTGTGGCATACCCTCCTCTCCCTCACACCTAAATAGAAGAGAAGATAAAAGGTGCCATGTTCCTGCCATAGGCTTTGTGTACTTCTTACACCCAGCTCCTAGTTCCCTTGTGGTTGATGCAGCCAATTAAAAGAATAGAAGAGACCAACTGGGCTCCCACTCCCCAAAACAGATAGTAAGAGATTAGACTTCTTTGAAAGAAAAGCTTATTCTACTGCCAGTCTTGAACTCCTCATGGTTAACCATGAAGCTCTACTGGGGAGGTAAAATTAAAACTTGTGGGACTCCCTTGAGCACTTCAGGGAGGCACTACCATCTGACCAGAGCTTGGACCTCACGGTAATCCTAGAAGGAGGCAGAGTGGTTGCAGGTGCAGTGCTCCAAATAGCATTAGATACAGCAGATTTGCCTGCAAGGACCATGCCGCTGGGATTGTTTTGTGAATTTGTTTGTTTGTGGTTGCAAGTGTAAGATCTCTCCCAGCAAGTGCAATAACCCATTCGAGATTTGCCTTTCAATGGGATCATGTTCTTGGTGCAGCAAACAGACAAAGCTCCATGGGCTCAAGGGCTCCCAAGTGAGATTTTGGGGGCTTTATACACTGCATACTTACAGACAATTCAGCCTGCAATAGCAACCTCAGCATCCTAGGTTCCAAACATAGTACACAGGAGGCTATAGGAAATGGGCTAGGGACAGAAGTGTCGGATGTCATAGTTAAGGCCTGACTCTGTCTACCTAATCCCAACAAGCCCCCTCTAGACTTTCAGGTGGTCAGTGCTGGGTGTTTTTGATAATATGCATGAGAATAGCATCACAGTCTCAAAACTGGATTCTGCATTCATCTTCAAAGCATCTTTCTCCTTTTTTCCTTTTGCTTGGGCCAGCATAACCTCAGACTGCTGGGTCCTGAGCAGGATGGCAGAGGGGGCTGCACCCTCCAGTTTTGCTCTCCTCCTCCCTGTTCTTACTCTTTCCCATCCCTCTTCAACCCCTCTTGTGAACAAGTCTTTAGGTAAGACATTCACAAGCTTCAAATATTGGGAGTTGTGGAAGAGGTCCCACCAGGCATGAGGGAGCAAGTGCTTTATTCCCACTTCTTATTCCCAAGGAAAAAGGAGGTCTCAGGCTCCTATTGATCTGAGGAGCCTAACTAAATCAATCAAGCAGTTAAAATTCTGTGTGGTCTACCTACCTTCATTCATTCCTTCAGTAGATCCAGGAGACTGGTATGCTGCCATCAACTTGTATGATACCAATTTTTCACATTTCCGTTTTTTCCAGAACACAGGAGGTTCCTTTGCTTCATGGTAGCGGGCATGCCCTTCCAATTTATGGTGCTTTCATTTGGACCGTCCTCTTTGCCACAGGTACTTACCAAATGTATGATGGCAGTGGCAGCCTTTCTTAGCCATCAAGGAGTCAAAATCTGCCTGTTTTTAGATGATCTTTCTCATTTGGGGTAGATCTTAGGCTCGGGTGCAAGTCTGTCTGGCCATCTGTCATTGCCTGGGGCTGTTAGCAAGTGAGCAAAAGTCAATTCTGATACCAGTACAAAAGATACAATTTATAGGATCAGTTCTGCATTCCACACAGGCCAGAGTGTTACTGCTGTGCCACAGATTCAAAACCATGTACATTCATAAGAGGCCTTCAGACTTCACCAATAAGGATAGTCTGGACTTGTCTGTGAGTTCTGGGCCACATGGTGGCTCAAACGTATATGACCACGCACGCTTGCGTGCATAGGTGACTGCTACAAGCTATGGTTGGGCATAGTATACGCTGCAAGCAGACATACAGTGGACAGAGGTGTAACAATTCCTACACACTGGTTTCCTGAGACTGGTGGTTAGAAGCTTGGAAAGTTCTGAAAGGGGTACCCTTCACGGACTACTCCACCTCTATCTCTCTTCTCTGATTTAGTGAACTTAAGGTGGGGTGCCTGTGTCACCACCTGTCACAGTATACAGGAGACTTGGTCAGCTCGAGGGTGACATGCATGTAAATGTGAGGGAGCTCAGAGCAATCAGGTTTGCCTGAACAGCTTTCCTCTCAATCCTGTGAGGCATAACTGTTAGACGCTGTGTTGTCTGTGAGGACCCTATGTCTTGTGTCAACTGACAAGGTCAGGCTTGTTCCTCCTCCCTCTGCTGGGAGGCAATGATTCTGTGAGCCCCAGTGATAAAACAAAGATTCGCCTGATGGCTTCTACCTTGTCAGGGATCAAGAACGTTATGTCAGACTGGCACAGTAGGTCATTCAATTCTTCCCATGTGTGATCTCTCCATCCCAAAGTGGTAGACATGAACTTTGGGATGGGATTATCCCTAGATTAACCTGTTCGCCTCCAAGATCAACAGAAAATGCAGATGATTCTGCTCTCTGCAAGGAAGGAAAAGAAGGGCTAGCAGACAGGTTCCTTATTTGCTGGTTGAATGGTCTCTTGTATGCATTTCTGATTACACCACTAATTGACATGGTGCTCTTAAAGATGAAAAGAGATGAGAACAGTTATTCTGATCACTGGTTTTTCAATGATCCAGGAACTCTCAATATCCATGCCTGTAGAGCTGCCATTGTGGCACAACTTGCTCTCCTAGAAACAGGGGAAGTTGCTACACCCCAACACTCCCTCCAGCTGATGGCCTCGTGACTCAGTGGTTAACAGCTGAGGAACAAGCCTGTTTGTCACAGATGCGGTTTGTGTTGATGGGCAATGGGAAACCACCTACCTGGCGATCATGTACAGCAAAATGGAGATTTCCAAGTTGGGCTAAGGACGGGGGAGAGGGGTGAACCTGCTTTGGAATTTCTTTTTTTTAATCCTGGACTACATATTGCACCTCCTCATTGAAGATCCATCTCACTGCTATATTGGCAGTCTATCTGATCCAAAGTATGTCTGTTTTTTTCCTACCCTGCCCCCCCCCCCTTCCTTTGCTAATGTCATGGTGGCTGGGTTCTTAAAAAGGGTAGAAAGGATTTTTTGTTTGCATCAGGTCCCCTTTACCCTCCTGGGATTTGAACTTGGTCCTATTTACTGTTACAGAGGCACAGTTCTTGCCATTGGCTGCTTGTCCTCTCCTGGAATGTGGTTTTCCTGCTTGCAGTCACCTCTGCCAGTAGAGTCTCAGAACTTGAGGCTCCCTTTGCAGAGCTGCATTACAAGTTCTTTTACAAAGACAGTGTGCACCTAAGATCTCCTCTGGCTTTCCTACTAAAGATGGTCTCAGGCTTCCATACAAACCAGGACATTCTCCTACAAGTGGTTTTTTTTTTTTTTTTTTTTTGTTGAACCCCATACTTTGGAGGAAAAAAAAAGTGGCACACATGATACATTTGCAGGGCCTTGGCTTTTTATATAGAAAGAACAAGGCCATTTTGGAGATGACCACAAATTTAAAAATCTGCAAGTACCCTCACAGTGAATTTCATCCTGGATTGTTGCCTGCATTTGCTTCTGTTACCTGAAATACAACTTTGGGCAAGATAAAAGCATATTCAACTAAAGCCCAGGCATTCTCGGTGGCTTTTCTCACAAAGTTATCCATACTGGACGTTTACAGGGCAGCAATGTGGTTCTTAATTCATATTTTCACAGTGCACTAATGATTTGTATAGCAAGCCAGAGACGATGCCGGCTTTGGCAGAGCAGTACTGCAGTCTGCAAACCCATGAACTCTGAACCTGTCTCCAAGGTGCTGCTGGTAAGTCACCAACAGAGGAATGGAAATGAGCAAGCATTCAAAGGAAAGACAGTTAGCTACTTGTAACTGTTGTTCTGCTAGATTTTGTTGCTCAAGGTCATTCCATGAACCACCCTTTATCCCTGCTGTCAGAGTAGCTGGTGAGAAGGAAGTGAGCGGGCTGGCATTGCCTCATACCGTGGTATGTGTGCAGGGCTTCAGGGGGTGCCAGGACCAGCCCTTGTAAATTTAAGGGAAAATTATTTTTGTGCACACAAGTGTTGGTTCACCAAGAATGGAATGGATATGAGCAACGCATCTAGCAAAACAACAATTACAGGTAAACAACTGTCTCTTCGTGTGCTGCTGACTGGAGAATTTTTGTAGTCCATGTATTCCTCACCTGCTGTGCAGCTGGCTCCATCTCAGCCATCCATGGCAAGAGACAGAGCTGTATGGGTCCATTTGCTGATTGTTTACTCTTAGAACTGTTAATTTTTATTATTTACTCCTTTGAAGTGCTGTATAAAATTGACTGTTTTAAATTCTTGCTTTTTTTATAGACCTGTGCACATGAAGTTTAATTCTGTTTAGTAAAACCTTGTCATCATTAAATTTGGTTTTATTTGATTTGGGGTGAATGCCAAAACATCAGAAACTTTGTGCTAAAGGGAGTGGAGGCATAGCTTTAGGGCTGTGAAGGCTGCCGTGGAGCTTCAGCATGCAGGAGTTCTGCCTTTCTGTTGGGCCAACAGTCTTGGGGTCCTGGTTAACAGGTGCCAGGCTTCCCCAGTTGATTTGCCTGGGTGGCTCATGGGGGAGTGAGGAGTTCAGTCATATTCTGCAGCAGTTTGGCAGATGAATTAGAAGATCCTGGGACACAAATAGCTCAGCATCTGGGACTTTCAGGCTCTCAGCTCCACGGTAGGTTGCCGTGCAGGTTGCTGAAGAATTGGAAGACTTGGCTGCTGAAGAGCCAAACAGGCAAGCTGTGAAACAACCGGATAATGGCAACTGTTGGATTTCAACTAAATAGCTTTTATTTCTATGAAGTGTCTGAAAAACAAACTTTTGTTGAAGAATTTCAGGCAGCTCTACTTATGCAATGGAGTGTCAGAATAAGCTTAAAAATTTGTAGGCCAGAAGCTGCTCTGCAGTTTCACCAGATTGGCTGTACACTGAAACACTTGGATGACTTGTTTACGCTGAGAAGAGAGGAGTTACTGAGAAGAGTTGCTTTTTATGGTCAACAATTCAATACATAATAGAATTGCAGTATGAGTATCCTAGTGGTAAGAATACTGATTTAGAAGTGTCCTCTTTTAAGGGGAAGAAGGATAAATGAAACTTACCTGGTCAGGCATATAGAGGCTGACTTGACTGAATTGTTTTTACACTTTAAGGATGTTACCTTACAAATGTTTTTAGTGTATAATATTGGATATAATCCAGCTGGAACGGACTAGCATATAAAGCTTTTTGTTGCTTCTGTTGAGTGCTATTGTAGCCCTGCTTTCTTGTTAATTTCTACAGAAAAGTGCCAGAGGGACAGCTGCGTTTAGTCTAGTTCAGCAAAAGAATCAAGTGCTTGTTTTGGATCTATCCTCCATGAACTCATCCTTTTTCTTTAAATACCCAATTGTGCTTTGGGCTGCTTCACAGCATTGCTTGGCAATGAGTTCCACAGGTTGCTCATGAGTAATGTGAAGAAGTACATCCTTATCTGTTTTAAAATTGCTAATTATTAATTTTGAGTGACTATTGATTCTTGCTATGTGATGAGTTAAATTACACTTTTTTATTCATTTTTCTCCATAAATTTCATTATTTTTATAGGCCCTGGTCATATCCCCATTGTTTTTCAAGGTGAACAGTCCCAGTCTTTTAATCTAGCCTCATGTAACCTTATTCATACCTTTTTAATTTTGTTGCAATTCTCTTCATCTTCTTCAATTCTAATGCACCTCTTTTTGAGATGGGGGGAGACTGAATGTAGTATTCAGTGTGAGTTTACAGTGGATTTATGTAGTGGCATGATATTTTCTGTCATCTTACTTATCACTTTCCTAATAGTTCCTTGCACTGTTTGGGATGGTTTTTTTGGTTTGTTTGGGGTTTCTTGTTTCTTGTTTTTTGTTTGTTTTTGACTGCTGCTGTGTAGTGAGCAGATGTTTTCAGAGAACTATGCACAATGACTCCAAGATCCTTTTTGAGTGGTGACAGCTAATTTAGACCCCATCATTTTGTCTGTATTTTTGGGATCTTGTTTATCAATGTGCACTGTTTGCATTTATTGGTATTAAATCTCATTAGCTACTTTTTGCCCAGACACTCTTTTGTGAGAACCTTTATGTAACTCTAACCCAAAGCTGATTTGCTAATAAAATTAATTGAAAAAAGTTACCTGCAAGCTTTGCCATCTGTTTACCATCTCTTCCAGACCCAGTTATGAATATTTTCAATAGCTTTTAACTAACCCAAAACATACAGCATAATTTCAGCATGCTCATTAGTAAGGTCTTTTTCCAGCAAAAAGTCTTTCTGCCTGCCTGAGTACACAGACAATAGTCAAGTGTCTGCACAGTAAGTCCTTATAGACCATTTTAGCAATATGTAGGAATCGTTCTGGGACTTTTTATATACGTATGTGTCCTCAACTTGCATTTAGTTTCTTGTTTGTGTTTTGACAGTTTTTTGGACAAGTTTAGGAGGTGTATATATACACATGCAAGCATGGATGAAAAACAAGGGCAAGCGCTAAGAAAGTCAATTCACAAGTTCCAAAGATGAGGCTCATTCACAACAGTTGATTAGAAGGTGAAAATGTGTGAGGAGGGACATTTACTTTTTGTAATGAGATGGCCCTATGTCCAGCAGCCTTATTGGCACCAGACCCTGCCCCCCTCCACACCCCCCAGCTTACCCTTGGTGCCAGGTGGGGGGGTGGGGTGCTGACCCACAGCTGCTGTAAGCTGCTCCTTGGCCTTTTATAGTTATATTTTCCACCCCAGGGTCTGCAGGCAGGCTAGGAGATTTAAAAAGAACCTGCCCTAGCATGTGAGTATCTGGGCTAACAGAGTCAGAAAGGCTGTTACTGCTTCCGTCTGCAGATTTACTGTTCGGACCTCTGAGATCCACTAGTTGATTGATTGTGATCGACTGGCTGGAGATCACTGGCATACATCATATTATTAGATGTGCAAGTGAATGACTTCCTGATGGTTTGGCTGTATGGTTAGGACCTGTGATGGTGGTACTGGAATTGATGTGTGGGCAGAGTTGGCACAGAACAGGAGTCTCAAACTCAAGTCACTGCAAGGACTGCATGAGAACTAGTACAGGGCTGGCCACATGAGGACTAGTATGTATGTTAGCCTGAGGGCCGCATCACTGAAACCTTTTCATACAACAATATTGCAAATATCAGTAATGATCGTGTTGTTGCAGGCTCAGGAAATAGCTTTAGGGGCTGCATGTGGCCCACGGGCCTTGCGTTTGAGACCCTGGCATAGAGCTTTGTTGCAGGGATAGGTTTTTTATTCCTGTTTCTTATAAGCAATGCTCTTCTGTTTGATTAAATCTGCAGTGCACTCTGTGTATGTGCATGTGTGTGTGTAGTGGTGGCTGAAATAACACAAGTAATGAGCATGTAGATGTGTGGCATTATAAAAAGTGAACAGTAGTTCAAACATATAAATCTGTCCCCCAATTCTGAAGAGCTTAGTTTGCAGACACACAATACTGCAACGCACGACCTCAAAGTAGAGAGTATCTTTGTGCTGTCTTAACTCTCATGCTTGTTAGGAGCCTCTGAACAGCCTTTGTTCCACAACATGGGCATGAAGTTTACGAACTGTTTCGCAGCTCCCAACAGTGTTTCACCTTTATAACATCTGCAAGTGGCCATTGAAAAGACAGTTGTCGCAAGTGACTGTCCATGTGGGTACTTTCCGATTCGCCACACAAGATAACTGACTGACTGACTCAAACCAACCTGTACCAACACCCATCCATGTCAGATCCATTCTGACATTTGAATCTCACCATTCTTTTTTTTCTTTTCCTAATTCCAGAGGATATCTATTCGTTGGGTATTGGATTACCATATAGTCCCCTAAACTTAGTTGCAAAGGTGCAGCTGTGTTTTGATCTAGAACAAGGAGTCCTGTGGCACTTAAAGACTAACAAATTTATTTATTGCATGAGCTTTCATGGGAGAGAATTTCTATGCCTCTGACCAAGTGGAATTAAGTGCCACAGGACTCCTAAAATCTTGCTGTCCCCACTTCTGTACCTGATAAAGGTTTTTTAAATCTTACTAATTCTTCCCACATTTTTCATGTCAAAAGCAATAGAGTTATGGCTCTGTCATGTACTTTAATGTTACTAAAGGGGTGGGTGGGTGGGTGGTTTGTTTTTTTTTGTTTAGGTGGAATGAGAGAGGCCACACATTGTCTCTGAAACTATGGGAAAAATATGCAACTGAAGTTTGTTTTAGTACAGCATGTACCTTTCACAAAAAAACCACTCAAGTGATACTTATTGTCCCAGGATAGAAATTAAGATTCTTCAGTAATTTAACTGCTTTTATATTGGCATCAACTGTCATTTTTAACATAACAAGAACCAGTGTTTTTCAAATTAAACAGAACAAATTCAAATTGGAAACAAGGTGCAGCTTAACAGTATGATTAACCACTGGAACAAACAACCAAGTGAAGTGGTGGATTCTCTGACTATCTTGACCCTCATCTGTTGACCTCTTAAAATTAATGCTTTTCTGGCATATCTGTTGGCTGAAATACAAGTTGTTCTTTGAGTGGTGCTCCCTACTGTATTCCACTGTGGGTTATATGTGAGCACTATGCCCAAGGACGTGCATCAGACCATGACTATTGTAACTGCAGATCACAAACAATCCTTTGTATATCAGTTGAGTTGTGTCTGTCTCCTAGGTCATTGTGGTCTTGTGCAGTTCCATCATGCCATTCACAAGACTTCAGACGTGACTGCAGTCAGTATGCTCTCCTAACCACCATTCCGTGAACCACATGGTGAAAGTTGTGGCAGAGTAGTGTCTTCTCTGCTATAAAGAATGAATCCCAGTCAGATGTGTGAGCACAACCCCTTTCTACCATCCTCTCCAGACAGGAGTATTTTTATCCTGATGCAGGCTGGGGAGCCTCACATGAACAACCACATAACACATGGTACCTCATGATCTTGTAAGTGCAAGATGTACATTAATGTATTAGAGTTGCAAGCAGTTCAGAAGGCAGGCAAGTCCTTTCTTTCTTTCATTCATCTTCAGTAAACATGTCTTCATAATGTCATACAATCTTTTATCACTGCCATATACATCAAAAAGGGAAGAGTGAGAGCTTCCTTGCTCTGCAGAAGCAGTTAACTGTTGGAACTTGCACATCGGCAGTCACACAATCCTATTGGCAGCCCAGCTTCTGGAAAGCAAAATGTATTTTCAGACTCCTCCTTCAGCAGCTTTTGCAGTTGACTGTGAGAGGAAGCTGCCTGTTTGTACTACTTGATGTTTTCACTCTGTGGCAAACCCTAGCCAACCACATCTTCACCTCTCAAGCAGACTGGAAATGCACCACATGTTGCTCCAGAACAGACCAGTGTTGCCAATCTTAAGAAGGTGCTATGCTTCTGTCACCCAAGATTTACTTAGCAATAAGTATTATCTACAAGTGTTTCAGTACTCAAAAATACAGTCAGTAAGCTAAATATGATCTCCCTCCCTCTGGATCATAAGAGATGTATCTTTTGTAAGAGAAATTAGGTCTAGATGGCAGAGGATTTTAAACTTTTTGTCAGCTTCCAAAGGGATAGCTCTATTAGTCTAGTCCAGTAAGAAAAACCAGGAGTCGTATGGCACTTAGACTAACAGATCTATTTTTCGCATGACCTTTTTGTGGGAGAAAATCCCACTTCATCACATGCTTCGAAGATGGGTGAACTTACAGAATGGAATGAAAATAAATGCAAGGAGGTGTAAAACATAAGATCGGGTAATACAGTAACAGCAAATCAGAGCAGTTGTTAAGTTCAAACCCTGGGAAGGCTTTTGTAATGGGAAAAGAACCCATAGTCTCGCTTCAATCCTGCTTTCACAGAATTTAATTTGCTTATTAATTCGAGTTCAGCTGTTTCTCCTTGATGTCCCAGTCGCATCTGACGATGGTCATTAACAAATCATTTGTCGAGTGATTGGAAAGATGGAAGTGCTCAGCAACTGAGCAACGCAGCCAACTGAGTCCTGCCCTAACGCTCAGTCTCAGTGTAGTCTTGAGCATGCCACATGCACAGAGGGCATACATAACAGGGCATCCTAGTGTCAGGCTCGACTGACAACCTTTAAGTCCTGGATGTTCAGTCTTCCACTCCATTCCAGACTACGCAGCCAACTGAGTCCTGCCTCTAAGTCTGAGAGCACCAAGCACTTGCAGGGCACTGAGCTTGCAAAAGGGTTCAGGTATCACAGGCAACTGAGTCTGATACTCTAAAATCTTGCATGCACACTCTGCACCAGAGGGTACAGCAGAATGAAGTCTCTGCTGGGGCACTTTGAGGTCTCACCGTCTCTGGGAGGAGTTGCCAGAGGGTGCAACTGGGAAACCTTCCCAGTTGGGGGACTTCATGTCACACTTTCTCCGGTATAAGCTATCCCAAAAAGGCTGCACCATTCGGTCAACTGAGTCCCGGCTCAAGGTGGAAGCCCAAGCAGTTGCATAAAGGTGCAGGAGTCCTGAACAAGTTTCTTCTTAAAGTTCAGGGCTTTGAAGCTCAGATCAAAGCGATAACTGCGGTTGTGAGCCTTAGAGAACCTTTGTAGTCACTGTCTCTTCAGTTGCTGAGGAAAACTGCTGCTGAGTGGAAGTGCTAAGCTAATGACACAGGACAAAGTGCCAGACAGGGTTTAATACCAAACTCCATTGGATTGTGGTAAGAAAAGGATCCCAGGGAGGGTAGAAAATCACAGGCTAAGGTCCTAGACTAAAAGCTGCGGTTGGAAGCTGACAAACTGCTTGCTAGGTAAACCAGGGAGAAAAGCTGAAGTTGGGAAACCCCCACTGTGCTGAGAACGTAAATAGATTTAAGACCTGAGATCTCCCCATTGCGTAAATGACCAGCCCTCACTTATGGAATGTTATAGTTTGTGTTCAGGTATTGGTGTCTGATGTTTTTTTTAATGTGTTTTGTTCTATTGTTAAGCCTGTAATTGTATGTCTGTAACTTTAAAAAGTGTAACCCAGTACAGCAGTATTCCATTCTGAACTGTCACTCTGTACTGATATCTGTGATATACAGGTATTGATTTAAATGCATACTTTCCATTTTTGACTTTCATTATAAGTCTGTAAGATCTTAAATTGTTAATACTTCTGTTTTTCAGAGAATTCCAGCTCTGAATCTGTTCTTGATCATCTCAAAACTAGTTTGGTTTGGAGGCAAAGAAATATTTGTTGCTTTCAGGCAGCTTAAAACCCCACATTTGAGTTCTGAGGTAACGCTTCCTTGATGGGATCAGCTCACCTATGCTCATTCTCCACTATCCTCCTTGTCACTAATTCTACACAAAATCCAGCAGGACAGAGCACAGGTCATCCTGATTGCTCCCTTTTGGCCATATAGTTCTGGATCTTATCTGGCCTTCACGTAGAGAAGGAACTAGCAATGGTCCATTCCACTCTTTATCCCCTAAGATGGATGCACAAGGTGAGCCAGGGTGGATGCATGGACCAACAGACATTATTTTCAAATCCTTCAGCACTGACGCATGGCGCTTATGCGCAACCCACAATGGAACATAGATAGGGACGACACGTCTCAAAAAACCTTTAGTTAAGGTAAGCAACCTGCTTTTCTTGAGCTGAGTCCACGAATAACTATACATAACTATTTGGCCTGTACTAAACAAGAGATTAGCGTTGATATCTCATGGTTGCTTTTGGCCTAAAAAATCTATAACACTAACTTATTTTATTTGCTGATAAGTCACCTGAATAAGCCATTATCTCATTAATTTTTGTGAGAGCATGTTGTTTAGAGACCTCTTAACCAGCCCTAGGCAAAAATAAGTTTTTTGAAAATTGATATCGAATAAATGGAGGTGAAGGTTTTTTTTTTTTTTTTTTTTTTCCCTCTTAACTCTTAAGATACTTGATTTGTTGGGGAAAAGCGTTCTGAGATGTGACTTATTTGTTGCATGAAGTATTCATGTAGTTTTTTTCTCAATAGTATTTCTACTGGAGTAGTAGTGTGTTTGCAATTATGTTGTGACAGGTCAAAATTGATTGATAAATGAAAATAGCAAGGTGATGGCTATGATCATCATAACTTAAATGCTGTGTTTTGATTTTCTTTTCCAAAAGCTTGACCTTTTTGTTCTCACTGCTATACAAATATTGTTACTACTTCACCAGTGTTACCAGCCTATTTTTCTGACTTTAATTTTCCTCTCAATATTCCTTTCTTCTTTAAATCCGGTGTAGTAAGACTACTTCAGTTTGGCTTTCTGAGAACATCTTGTGTTTTCTGATACACTATAGTGTCTGTACTTGTCCCTCAAATTCTCTCTGGGGGGGTGGGTGTATGTATGGACTGGACATTTATAGTGGTTAAGAGCAACGCCCTTTGATACAGGAGACCGGTGTTCAAATCCCGGTGGGTACCTGCCTACCTTCACAGTAGGGATCCTTGGGCAAAAGACCCCCTAACGCCTCACTTGCCTACCTCAAATATGAGAGTTACATGAACTAGGAGAGTCATGCCGGCTCGGACGTTAACCGGATTAACAAGGTCCATGCCAGATTTTGGGGAACCAGGACAATCTGACGATAAGTGGGTTACTGGAACAAACCATACATGGATGAGACAAGAGAACCTGGAATTGATGGAATGCTACTACAACAGTAGACCTAATGAGAGAGGATATATGAAACGTATGAGGGAACTATGGATGGACAAAAGACCTACATCCACACTAACTGAGAGACAGCTAGTTACCCAATGCTTCAACATAGTAAAGAGGAAGCTGCTCTCACAACTCGAGACCAACTCCATATTACATCCCGGACTCAAGAAGAAGACCCAGAAGAACACCTAGATGTGCAGCCAACACCTGAAGCTGGAACTTCACTGCCACCCCCTCCATTACAGAGCCCAGCAGCTGATATGAGGCATAAGATCATGGATAAACTAGCTACAGTCAACCCTCAAGACTGATTACTAAGGCTTGTTGGAGAAGTACCATCAGATAGTATGCTAGAAGATGCCAATAGAGCCCTAATGACAATTCCTACTACCACCATAACTCAAACCAATGAACTGGTATACGCTACAGCCTCTAATCCTGGAGATGCTTGGCAACACGAGCAAGAAGAACAGCAGGTACATACCCCGCCCCCCCCCCCCCCCGAAAATGAGGTTGGAGAATAAGAGCAAGGCAACCCAGAAAAAAGTTAGCCGGCTGGTGGAACTACAGAAGGGTGTAGAGATTAAGAATAAGACTCGGCTACTGAAAAAATACAAGGGCCTGACTCCATCTGAAGCCCTAGAGACTGCTAAACAAAGGCTCACAGCACTGGCTACCAGGCTAAGGAGATACAGTAGAGAAGCAGAGGCCAAAAAGATAAATGCTCTGTTCTCCAAAGAACCATCCAAGGCGTACTCCCAACTGCAGTGCAACAACACAGTAACAGCAGAAACTGAACAGTACTGGAAGACCATATGGGAGAAAGAGAAGACTCATAACACCAGTGCAAAGTGGCTGCAGGACCTGAGAACAGACCACAGCAATCTCCCAGAACAGGAACCAGTCACCATCACAGTAGCAGACATCCAACAGCAGGTCAAGAACATGAAGAGCTCGACAGCACCTGGACTGGACATGATCCACACCTACTGGCTAAAGAAACTAACAGCAGTGCATGAATGCCTAGCAGCACAGATGAACCAGCTGCTAGCAGCAGGCTCCCACCCAGACTGGCTAGCACAAGGAAGGACAGTGCTGATCATGAAAGACCCACACAAGGGAACAGCACCGTTCAACTACCATCCAATAACTTGCCTCCCCACAACATGGAAAGTCCTATCAGGCGTCATAGCTGCCAAGCTACAGGACCATATTGGCCAGTACCTGAGCACAGCTCAGAAGGGCATTGGGAACAACACCAGAGGCTCAAAACACCAGCTGCTCATAGATAGAGCAGTCGCCCAAGACTCAAGGTCTAGACAGACCAATCTGAGCACAGCCTGGATTGACTACAGGAAAGCCTACAACTCAGTGCTGCACACATGGATCTGTGAATGTCTGGCGCTATACAAAGTCAACAGGACACTAAGGACCTTCCTCAATAACTCAATGGGACTGTGGAAGACAACACTGGAAGTCAACTCAAGACAGCTTGCACAAGTGGCCATCAAGTGCGGCATATACCAAGGTGATGCGCTGTCCCTGCTGCTGTTCTGCATTGGCTTGAACCCCCTCAGCCAGATAATCACAAGGACTGGATACGGATACAAGTTCAAGAGTGGAACTACCATTAGCCACCTCCTCTACGTGGATGACATCAAGCTGTATGCTAAGAATGAATGAGACATCGACTCGCTAATCCACCTGACATGGATCTACAGTGAGGATATTGGGATGTCATTCGGACTGGAGAAGTGTGGCTGGATGGTAGTAAAGAGAGGGAAGGTAGTCAAGACTGATGGGGTGGAACTACCAGCAGGCCACATAGCAGACATACAGACCAGCTACGAGTACCTTGGCATCCCACAGTCACATGGGAACCACGATGAGGGGCCAAGGAAGACAGCAACATCCAAGTATCACCAAAAGATAAGACAGGTCCTGAAGAGCCAGCTCAGTGGGAAAAACAAGAACAATACCATCAACAGGTATGCCCTGCCAGTCATCAGATACCCTGCCGGTATAGTGAGCTGGCCAAAGGAGGACATGGAGATTGCTGATGCGAAGACTCGGAAGCTCCACAATGTATGGAGATTTCCACCCCACATCCAACACCCAGAGACTGTACACCAGCCGGAAAGAAGGCGGGCGGGGTTTGGTGAGTGTCAAAGCCACTGTCCTGGACGAAACCCAGAGCATCCAGGAGTACATCAGTAAGATGGCACCGAAAAATGAGCTGCTAAAAGAATGCCTGAGGCAGCAGCAGCAGACATGGGAGGAAGATCAAGCAGAAGAAGTGCCATGGCAAGACAAGACCCTGCATGGAATGTACCATCGACAGATAGCAGAGGTGGCTGATATTGGGAAATCCTACCAATGGCTGGAAAGGGCTGGACTAAAAGACAGCACTGAGGCACTGATCAGAGCAGCACAAGAACAGGCACTGAGCACCAGATCCATTGAAGCAGGGGTCTACCACACTAGACAGGACCCAAGGTGCAGACTGTGCAGAGGGGCCTCAGACAGTCCAACACATAGTGGCAGGATGTAAGATGCAGGCAGGAATAGCATACACAGAATGGCACAACCAAGTAGCTGGCATTGTGTACAGGAACATCTGCACAGTGTATGGGCTAGACCCTCCCAAGACCAGATGGGAGATCCCACAGAAGGTCGTGGAGAATAACAGGGCTAAGATTCTGTGGGACTTCCAGATCCAGACAGACAGGCAGGTACTGGCCAATCAACCAGACATCGTGGTAATAGACAAGGGCTAGAAGACAGCGGTGGTGATAGATGTAGCAGCACTAAGTGACAGCAATATCAGGAAGAAGGAGTATGAGAAGCTGGAGAAGTACCAGGGCCTGAAAGAGGAACTGGAGCGGATGTGGAAAGTGAAGGCCAAAGTGGTCCCAGTGGTGGTAGGAGCACTCGGGGCTGTGACTCCTAAGCTGGGAGAGTGGCTCCAACAGATTCCAGGAACAACATCAGAGATCTCTGTCCAGAAGAGTGCAGTGTTCGGAACAGCTAAGATACTGCGCAGAACCCTCAAACTCCCAGGCCTCTGGTAGAGGACCCGAGGTTGAGGAAGATACGTACCACCCATAGGGGTGAGAGGGGATTTTTTTTTTAATATAAATTTTTTTTTTTTTGGGACAGCCACCAGCTTACACACAAGTTCCTTTCTGGCTTCACACAGGAAAAAGTATGACATCCATTGCAGGTCATAGTCACAGATATAACAGAGTTAGAATTTCAAAAAGCCTTTGACAAATTATTTTACAAAAAGTTTTCTAAGAAAAATGAGTAGTGAGATGTTAAATAATTTTAATTAGAAATTGAGAAGGAATAAATGGTGAGTTTTCAACATGGCAAAGAGTTAAAAGTGGAATGCTTCAGTATCGATGTGAGGACTGGTATCTCAAAATGGGATTAATACTGATGGGTCAAAATTAGTGGACGACATAATTTAGTTTAATGAGAAGACTTGAGATTCCACATAAGGAGGTGAAAGGGTGGTAAAATAGATGAAATTCAGTGCAAACAAATAATACAAGAAAATCTATTCGGGATGAAATAATATACAAAATTCCATACAAATGTCTGGGTTCTAAAGTGATCGTCAGCAAAGACAATCAGGGTTGGGTGTAGGAGAACTATTTTCTTTGAGCTGTCCACAGCATAACCAACCTTTTGTTCAACGTGCAGTGTTAATCATAATCCTAACTGCTAGTTATGGGTAAGGAATGGGATGGAACATATTGTTGGAAGTATGGAGTTATACTGATGTGCCTGAATAACATGACTAGAGCCACACAGTGTTTAAGCAAGATGGTAGTGATCCAAAAATGTGTGATAGATGATTAGAGACTTGGCGGGGGGGGGGGGGGGAATAAAATTGTGTAAGTGGGAAAATTTATTTGTGAGCAGGCTAAAAAGACAGCATGTAAGTAGTATAATAAATAAATGGTGTAGAGAAAGTAAACTGGATGCTATTCCTTGTAAGAGGAGAACAAGGAGTAATTCAGTTAATGTGAAAGGCAACAAATTAAAAAAATTACAAAATATGTGTACCGCATATATAATAAGCCTTTGGAACTCATTGTCACAGATGTACATGATGTTCAGAGACAAGCAGGACTTAAAGGACTATTTCATTTAAATGCATAATGAACATCCATAGTGATGTTGGGGATATAAACACTCATGCTTTGAGGCAGAGGCCAACTACTGATGGAGAGGTGTTAGGAAGCTCTCCCCCCCCACTTCCAGCTTCAGAGGTTTTTACATCTTCTAAGTAACTTGTACTAGCTTTTTCAGTGACTAGATAGTGGACAGGCCTGATGAGGGGGGGCATGGTAGTCCTGGTTTTTATGAAATCTAGATGGAGTTGAAGGAGTCTTACAATGGAAATTCACAATGAAGTTTGAAGCTGGAGCAGCTGTTGCTGCTTCACAATTTTTTGTTCTGTAAAATAATGGAATAGGTTAGCATAGCATTTTTTTCATAAAGTGGATGCATGATTAACATAAGAAGTGCCTGTCAAAATCTTTGATTCTGAGGAAGTTGTCAGAAGTAAATTCCTTGCCATTACTATAAGATGAAGATTTTTTTCATCTTGTTGGATAAGGAATTAAAATTTTTGTCTAATTTTGTTTTTTGCCCAGTATTGATGTAGAAAGTTTAATCTTGTTCACATGTTACTGTGCTATTGTAAGCTAATAATATTACAGGCAGAATTAACAAGAAAACCTGAACCCAAACTGATAGCACACTTGGAATCCAAATTTGAGAAGAAATAATTGTCTTTAATTTCATTGCTGTGATAAGCTCATATAAGGCCATTTAAAGAACACATTTTATGGTGCAACATACTAAAAATAAATGTGGTAGAAATAAACTGCTATGTACCAAGGTTACTATGTGTAGAACTTTATCATATCATAGGGCTGGAAGGGACCGCATGAGATCATCAAGTCCAACCCCCTGGGAACTGAACCCAGGACCTTCTGCATGTTAAGCAGAGGTGCTAGCCACTACACTATTTGATTTTTAACAATCTGTAGGGGTGTGCTGAATAATGCTAACAATGTTTTAAGAGCATTTTATAAATAATGCCCATTGCCATTCCCTTGATATCTGGGTTCCTTAGTCTCCTCAGTGTGTGAAGTAAGTCTTTTTTACTTTATGGAATAGTAGGGCTTGCCAACCGAAAAAAGCTCTTCATAGCAATAAACATTATCCCTGAACGCAGCCGTTACTTTAGTTTTGTGTTTTTGATTTGGGCTCAGTATCTGTCAGCATTGTTGCTGTGGGACTTGTTGATATTTTTCCTTTTGACCCCAGAATCAACCTTGGACTTACTTTGTATTAATAGATATCTTTAGAAGTAGTTTACTCAAATGGGAATTGATATGTTATGACCTACCGCTCCATTAAAATAATTCAAGTAAATAAATCTTGTTTGCTTTTGAAGCCTGTTTTACTTATGACTAAGAAAAAGCGTGTGTGGAAGATTCCAGCAATACGTGCTCTTTAGTGAGAGGAAACTAAGCAGTTCATTTTAAGTTTGAAAAAGGTTTACCATGTAGTCCTTAACTTAAACACTGTTGAATTCCAAAAAGGCGCTTGGATAGCTACAGTAAACATGCATGTTAAACTAGCTAAATTAATTTTAATGACTGTATTGTCTTAACATTACAAATATTAATAACCATATTGCTCTTTCAGTTCACATAGATATGTGATTAATGGTAATAGTAAATATTCTGGTGTCTTTCTGTCATATGAAAACTTGAATGTTTAACGAGCATAATTTCAAATTAAAGTAATAAATCAGACTTACCAATGTCACACTCTTCAAATGGCCACCCACCTCAACTGGCATTGGAATTGTTGTATTTGTCCCATGTACTTTTGGCAGCATGCCTCTTTATCAGCTGCTGTCTCGCTTGTGTTCACGTCTTTGCTACATGGTCTGCTGATTACCTTGGAAAAGGGCAATGCTGTAACTGTTGAGATGACCTTTCAGTTTATTTTCTCTTGTGTAACATCAAACGTGAGCTAGCACAGTCTTATTCTACTGATTTCTTGAAAGAAATATTTTTACCTTTTCTACAGTTTTCTGCTCAAATATGAGGTTTATGTATAGTAAAGTGTTTTTAATGATAATATAATAACCACATGCCATCGTAATCACTGAAGAAGTAGAGAAAATACTTGCAGCCAAACAAACCAAACCAAAACAACAACAAAACTAAACAAAACATCAAACCAAAAGACACTGTTTCAATAGAGAACTCACATACCATCTCTTAACCACATTTAAGTTGTATTGAGAAAATGAACGTTGTATTAAATAGATAATGTTGAACTTTAAAATATTTTAAAGAAAATACCTTCATAAAACAGTGAACTAAAACTATTATAGTTAAGCTGAGTCATTGTGGAAAAAACTATAAGTATATAAAATGAAAGTTTAAACTTTCATTTTGGCTGCTGTAAATGAAAAATATACTCCGAATATGGATTACTCTGAATTATAAATCCAGAATAAACTTGTTAAACTCTTAAACTTCTTTAGTACTCAAAGCACTATATTAAACATGTTTAGTTGTCATTTTCAGTTGGGTTACCTGATGCCTTGAAAATTCACTCAGTCACTAGCGATGCTTCTTAGGCCAATATCCTGTATAAGTTTACATAGGAGAGTAACTGGCTTGAAGTGAATGGTTTGGTTTTTTTATGTGCTTAATGTACTTGCGCATATATATATACATATATATATATATATATATATATATATATATAATATTGCAGTTGATGCATTAGTGGCTAGTTCTCTAAGCTTCTGGTAGAAATAAATTAGTATTAGTTAAGGATAAATGTTTACTTGGTATTTTTAGCTCTGCACTCGTGCTGAAGTCTGATCAGAAAAATCAGTGAAATGTCTATGAATAGAATCAGTATTAAAATATTTTTCCAGTCACTTTCATGTCAGTTGTTCTGGATGTTGAATGTTGGGCAACTAGTAAAACCTTGCAAGACATGCTGCCTATCAAACTGCTATTAATATGGAAAAATTGTAAAACTGAAAATAAAGTAAGGGAAGGGTTACAGTGCTAACTAATTTACTCCTTGTTTAAGAAATCCTTATGCCAGAGTTTTAAAGTAGCAATGGTTTACTTGCTGAAATAGTTATTAAAAGACTGCTTGCCTATTAGAGATAATTGTTCATTATTATTTTTCTGTACTAGAATTAGCAGTTGCTGACTGGAAATGTCAAGAAAAACTTCATAATTACCACTAAATCTTTCAGATACTCTAGATTCTTTTCATTATATTTGTGAATATAATGTATTTCAGAATGGAATTGCAGGTTACTGCATTTTTAACTTCTAAAATCAGGTGTTCCACTTGGAGAACTTTCTGCAGAATAAACAGTTGCTCATTAGTTATCTGTAGACAAGTGAATTAATTTATACTTTAAACATAGTGTCCAGTTTGTCGTCTTTTGTTGGTGCATACTCGGGTGCTAATTTGGAGATGGGGAGACTGGAGTAAGCATTTTTCCCTGCTTCTAAAGGAGGGTAAAATACTAACTTCATCTTAGCTCCACCATACTTTTTTTTTATTGGTCTGTTGTATTCGTACTAAACAGAAGCCTCACCTGCTGAAGAAACTACAGAGACTTTCTCAAGGTGAAAAGCATAATAAATCTTGGAGGCTGACATGATAGTACTGATGGTTTTAAACTGTGTTTGTGGATAGGGTAACAATGAAAAACATGAAATACATTTTAGATATAATCAGATCAACTCCTGTGCAAGTAGTGTGTTTGAAATTAAGATCAGACAATGTGCACCTTTCTGCTGAAGAAATGGGTATCAAGATGCTTCTAGCTCTTATACAGGATTTGTCTATTGCTTCTAGTAGTTCTGATCATGTATAATGCTAACTTCAGCTCATTGGCCTGAGGGATAAAGAATATCATGTAAAGTAGAAACATATCTTAATTAAGCAGGTGGTTTTACTAAACAACAAACATATCTGTAACCAGAAGTTAAAATGCTCCATGTACTACCTTTTCTGATTAGGATTTGAAATAAATCTAACTGATCTACTAAGAAGATGTACGATTATTTCTGTTAATTATAGTGAGGATACAAGGCTTTATATTTTTTGGAGAAAAAGCTTAATGACAGTTATCACATAATTTTGCAAATTTGACCTAATGTCATAGTGTCACGTTCAAGGCTTCCATTCTGATTTCAAGTACACTAAACATTACTTTCAAGAAGAGTTTATGAAGCCTTGCATCTTATTTAAACAACTGAAAATGAGAAATTAACTGGACATTTTAAAACCTAAAATGCAATGTAACTCTTAGAAGTAAATAAAAAGAATTCTTAAGTGTCACTGAGCCAAGCATTTGAACTTTTTATTTCAGACTGGTGCTGTCAGCTGGTGGTTAGTGGGGGAACAGCGAGATGTTAAACCATTATGGGTCACATGGCATTCAAATGAATAGCAGGAAGGGAAAAGTAGGGCATTTGCTTATGGAGTGTCTTTAATAGTGCAGCTAGAACATATAGGGAAAGGACACGTTTAGTCATCCATAGTCATCCTTGGATCACTGCAGGAATGAGTAAAATGTCCATTTTAAATTATCAGAATAAGCAAAGTGACAGGCTCCTTCAATAAACTGATACGTGTAAAGTCATCCATTGACCTTTTGGTGCTTCTAAAGGAAGTTGTTTGAACATGAATCTTTTTTGTTTACACCTCATAATCCTGTACAAATGTTGGTTCACCTATTCTAAAATATAGAAACTGATTTGAATAAAACTTGGAGGGTGAGTAAAATGGGAAAGAGCAAGTAAACACTAACAGGCATAAAGTGACAGCTTAATGCAAATGCAAACCTTTCAGTGGATATGGCAAACTGTAGGTAAAGGCTAGAAGCAAGTGACCAAAGTATGAATGGCTGGTAACTATAGAGGTGTTGGCAATGTATTTAATTTCAGTGGCTTGGTGGAGTGGTCCTGTTACTGTTATAAGTCTTCTTTCAATGAGCTTGTGGGCATTGTGATGGGGTCTCTAGGATGCAACTTGGACTGTGGGAACACCAGCAGTTAAAGTATGATTTGGCAGGCCTGTACCCCCCTTAAATTGGCAGGCCTCCCCTCACACTGGGGCAGGCCCCCCTCACACACCCTAGCTACTTCTCCACATATCTGCACCCCCACATCAGCTACTGCTCCTGGCCCCCCATCTGGCCACTGGTTCCTCAAACCCTCTGCTGTGCTATGCTACTTTCTCCTGCTGCCCTGGGGCCAACCCCTGTGCCCTTGCCCCGGTGGGCCAGCTTACCTACCCCCAAATCCCCTCCCCCTGGTCCCCCTTACCTGGCTGCAGTGCCGAGCAGCCCTGGCCTGGGCTGAGGCTCTGGTCCTGGGCCGGTTCTGACTGAGCATGCTCAGTGAGAATCAGCTCAGGGTGGGAAATTTTAAAATCTCCCAGCTGGAGCAGGTCCCCTGCCCTGCTGGAATGTGCTGGAGTGGCGCTCTAGGGCATGCAATTTTTATGGTCACCACATTTGGGGGCCCCTAAAAATAGAAAATGGAACTGGAATGCTGTGTTCTGGGGCCCACTATTTTTAAATAATGGGCCCCAGAACACTGTGTTCCAGCTTCATTTTCTATTTTTAGGCTCCCTGGAAGAATGCTGAGCCCCTAAAAGTAGTGGGACCCAGTATGCTGTTCCAGTGTGTTCCGGCTTACTTTAACCTCTGGGGACCACTGAGCTTCTCAGCACACCAACCTGGGCTGCTTCTGATACTGTGAGGCTGATGTCAAACTAGAGACCTCTGGCAGGCATGGCATGATTATAGGGATGCACAAGCAGGCCCACAACCAGCTGAGTTATGTGCATAATTTCCAACCACTCATGAACTACCAGTATGAAGACTTCAGCCAGTTCCCCAGCCCTGCCTCCCAGTACTGAGCCACTTCATGCTGATCGCTGCCATGGCCAGCACAAGTCATTAATTTGCCACTCTTTGAGGCTGTAGTGGACATACAGCAACAGTAAACTGAGCTAAGATTTCCTAAGCTCTTCAACAAAACACCATGTGTTAGGTAAAACATAAAGCCAAATTTATTAACTACAGAAAAATAGTATTTTTAAAGTGGTATGCATTGTCAGCGTTTTTTTTAATTTTAAGAAAATAATAAACAAACATGCAGGCTGCTCTATAAAATGAGCAGGATTTGAATCAAGAAGTCTCACCCGGTTGCATGGTGCTGGTGGGTTACAGTTCAGTACGTAGACTGGACCATTTTTCCAGACTGGGACCAAAGTTCTGCAAGTTGTTTTTCTTCCGGGTGAGATGGGAGAAGAGGCCAAGTAGTGTCATTTTTTTCCTTTTATTGTTCCTTTCAACTTGCTGGAAAGATGTTTGCTGTGACGTGGGGGTCGGGCAGCCTCCATTGGTCAAGCACATATGCAATGAAGGCTGCCTTCTCTGAGAATTCTCTAGCCTATTGGATTGTGTGTTTACGAGCAATTAATGCTGTTTGGCAATTGATGGCTATTCCTTCATTGCTGAAAGGCTGAGTGTGGATGTTCACCCACTTCACTATTTATTGAAATAACACGTAGCAATACTTCATAAATTCACATACAGTCCAACAGGATATTAATGCTTAACAAATCAGAACTTTAAAATGATCTCATGAGGTGTACTTTGTACAAAACATACATTTATAAGACAAAACAATGAGAGTTTTGTGGCAACTCAAAGGCTAACAGATTTCTTTGGACATCAGCTTTCATGGGCTCCAACCCACTTCATCAGGTGAATGAGTTGTGCATATCAGAAAGTGGGTTGGAGCCCACGAAAGCATATGCCTAAGGAAAACTGTTCATTTTAAGGTGCCCACAGGACTCGTTTTTTGCTATAGACTAACATGGCTGCCCGTCTGGAAATTGTAGGACAGTGATGAATATGGGGGTCCCAGGATGCTACTTTGAGGTAAAAAGTGTCAGATATAGCTTTTCATCCCCCTGTTGCCATGCTTCAGCATATGTATCACCTTTGTTTTTTTCCCCTTGTTCTCAGTTTACCTTGTTTTTTCTCTGCTTTCAATATAGATCCAGTTTTGACTAGATATAATAGGGGTGGTAACAGGAGCAGGAACAGACAGACCTGACGTTGCACATCTTGTACATCTCCCTTTCTTACACAACTGATAATGTGAGAGCATCAGTGACCCTTTCTCAAACAGACACAGTAAGCTACAAGCCAAGATGTCCATTGATTCTAATCCCAGAAATTCTACTGACTGCTTTTAGTACTTTTGTGTGTGTCATGACCTTTATTAGCCCAAGCCACATAGCCCTCACTTAGGGACAGACAATTCCCTTTAACCCATTTTGCAGATGAAAATCAGAAGTTTCATCACTGCTGGCGCATATGGGAATAGAATCCCTGTCTCTTCTACTCTGTCTTGTTGGCTTTTGGAAGTAATCTAAATAATTAATTTCTGTAAGGACTAACTTTTTTTTTTTTCCTCTCTAGTCACTAGACTAGACCATGTATGGAGGCTCATTAATCTACTAGAACCTCCTTGGGCACAGTCCTTTAACTCAAGCAATAGAAGCTAAAGCTGGGGAATCAAGAATTCCTGGATTCAGATCCTGTGCATCACTTAAGCAATTATGTCTTTATGCTTTCCTATGCCATCTGTAACCAGTAAAGCATTGTGGAGCCAGAAGCAGAAGTCCATGATACCAGACATCTTGGGTAACAAATAGTTCTCTAATTCAGTTAAGTGTTGTCTCCTTCTGTAGCCTGATATTTAGAAACAGGCAGCATACCTTTACCTCTCAACTTATTATAGCTATTGTTGAAGTGGAAGAAAGCTGCGTAAGGGAGCTGAAGATGGAGTTCAAATCCTGATGCAGTGCCATGAAGGATGTGGTGATGAAGAGGGAGTATTTTCTGGAATCGGAACTCTTGAATAATTTAGTTGTTGGAATCATTTTATCTTGCAGAACGTTGTTTCGAGAAATGAATTTGGCTGTTGTGGAAAACTTGGTTTTAGTTTTGTATTTTGAAGGGTTGCTATTGAATCTTTCAAAAAGATAGTGCACAGAAGTCTTGCTAGTGAGCAAGTGTGGCATTATTAAGGGTAAGGGACAGCCATGTGCCTTCAATTCTCTATCCTGGCATGTCTTTTTTTTTATCCTGTTTTGTTGGGAGAGCAACCACTCCTGACATGCTCAGATACAGCTTCCAACATGTTCCCCAGCTATACTGGATTAATTCTGTAGCTAGCCACTCATGAGTTACATTACAGACAACACAAGCAGCCTTCCAGTCCCAGGCTTGCACCAGAAATGTGTGTGGTGTACTGCCCAGTTTTCCAGGACACTTTTCTTTTGATCAGTGTGAAGTTACCAATGAGATGTGGTGCATCTGAGTAAGGTATAATTTCTATGGGTTTTTTAGGTAGTTTGTTTAATGCAAAGCCAAAAATGATCTGCAATGTATTATACTTAGTAGACTAAACCCAAGGTTATATGTTCACTTGAGGGGCTTTCGCTGGTGCCTCTTGAATTCTGTGCTTTGATTTTTTTGTGTATTAACTTTACAGGTACCCATCATCACTGTTAAACCTCACCTGTGCTTTCCTTCTGCTAATTTCTGACAGAAGTTAGAGCCTGCAGTTCATTGATACAATTAGTGCTTCAAATACAGATTTATAATTTTATATAGACAATATCTCAGTTGGGAAATAAAAAATAATTATGAAGGTCACATATGGTATCTCTTATACCCATACCATCATCATTTGCATTCTCTTGCTTTTTCTTCCCATACCTTCCCCCTTCATACTGAATGTCATTATCTGCCATGCTGTTTTTTTCTCTGAGAGGGGGCCTCCATTGTTCCTCTCTATTGCTTTTTCTAAAAGCATCCTGCCTTACTGGTATTTCTGATAACTAATCTCATTTCTGTATGAGGAGTCAAGTCTGAACACAGGAGTTTATTCCTTGTTTCTTCTTACCTCAGGGTACGCTTTGAGTCTTAGATCTGATGTAAGCAGTTTTGTACAGGTATAACTGATTAGGAATATGCCTTTTTTTGATCAGTGTAATATTAAATGCGCAATTCTTAGCGTGGATGCAGGTAAAAATTGCTGAACAGATAAGTCTCAAGTTTCTCCCTAAATGCTACTTTGTGACCTTGTGACTATTTTTTTTCCTTTAATTGCAAACCTAATGGCATTTGGTGTCTGTCTTGAAGTCTTAATTTCTAGAATATGTAACTAGGTAACAGTATATTTGTTCTGATAATACTTAAGGTGGAAACCTAAAAAAATCACCAATGCATTTTAAAAACAATCTTGTTTTCTAAAGTCTCATTGCATTCTTTTTTTTTTTTCTTAAGGCCTGACTAGTAACTTTTCAAAGTCTACACTGTGACGTGATCAGACTGGATGGCTTCCATAGAGCACTAGAGGGTTAATATACAAGCCCAAGGCTCAGCATGTTGGTTTCCCCTTGGTAACTGAGCAGGGAGTTACTTTTGGTTAATTAATACACCTGGAGCTAATCAAGGCTCTATAAAAAAGCTTCTCTTTAAGAGAAAGTGTGTGGCTGGAATGTAAGAAGGAGGAGAGCTCCTAGTGTGTGTGAGAGGAACAAGATGTTGGTAGAAGCTAGAGGCCAAGGAGTAGAACATGGGTCAGGAAGAACCCTGCAGGTGCAAAGACTGGGGGAGGCAAAGTATCCTGCCTGAAGTGGACAAAGGGACTTTCCCAGGCCTGAGGGGGGGAAAAAAGACCCTGCCAGAAGGGGAAGATTTAACTGGTCACTACTACACCTAGTGGGACTGTTACAGTCCAAGAACTTCCCCTGGCAAGAAGGCCAGGAAGAGCCCTGTTTGCAAAGAGTCTGGATATGTCAAGAGAGCACAGGGAAATAACCCAAGGAGCCTAAGCTGGTTTCCTGAAGTAGCACAGTGAGGTAGTGACTTGTTGGGGCCTGGAATTGAGTGTGGGACCAGGCTCCTCCTTACCCCACTGGAGGAATATGCACCCCAAGAAAGAGGCAAGGGCCTATAGGAACCAAGATAATACTGCAAGCCAGCAGAGAGCAGCTATCTTAGGGAGGCTGCACTAACCTCAGTCATTCTAGAAGGTGGAAGAACAATGGGGGGAGCTGTTCTCTGACCTACCACTAGAAGCAAGCCCTGTACCCACCAAGGTAGAGGAGGAGCTTTGTTACACTATTTGCATAAAACAAGAAAGTTAGACATAAGTACACCTGTGTTGCAAAAGAGGTTAAGTCTAGATGGATACAAAACTGCTATAAGGTCATACATGCATACTTGGTGTAAAGTTTACAGGTGAATGTTCATCATTAACTTTGGCACTTCCATATTTGTATTCAACTGTGCATCATTTTTACTGCACTAATTTAGGGTTCTTCATACTTTCATCCCCAATGATGGTTCTTTATTTATAATTCTTCCATAACACTATTTTAAAAAATAATCATTCATGTCCAGACCTTTATCATTCATATTGATTACAGTAAGATTTTTCTCTCCAGCCTCCCTAACACTTATCAGTCACTACCCACAGGAACCAATACAACCAGCTGACATGATTATTAAAGCTGTTGAGCTGCCTGCACAAAATATGAAATGTTTAAGAATTACTGATTAGTCCAAAATTCAAACAACATTTCTGTTTTGATATGTAGACCTTTGAAATGAATTCCTGGCTCTGCTTAAAGTTGGTCATAGTTTTATCATTGACTTCAGAGAGGCCTCCTTTAGGTAGGAGAGTGTATCACTATGTTCAGCATGTTTACAGTGGTGCCCACTGCCACTGGGTTTTCTGCTGCTGTAGAACGATTGAAAAACAGCTTGCTGAGATCTTTCTTGGGGAGGCTTCTCTGTGTCTTAAGACTGCAGTATGGCACATGTAGTATGATGTTGTATAGCAAACAAGAAATTGATATGTATAAGCAAAGAAATGTTCCTTCCACACTGAAGGAGATCCCTTTTGGCAATAGAATAATCTTGCCAAATGTCGGATGTTGCACTTTTGAGTTAAGTTTTGGTGAGTCGTGTGTTGTTGGTTTTAATAGATTTTCCCATGCTTGTTTGACACTTTTGATGCTTACAAATTGTAAATAAGTTTAACATCAACTAGTGTACATTTTGCTTGGAAATAACCATGTTCAGAAGCCTGTAAGACACACTGCAATATTATAACATGATAAATTAAACCAGTTGGAGAGGCTGCAGGAGTCATAATGGCATGAAACCCATGAGCAAATTTTACAGAAGTGATACTTGTTATGGCCCAAGTCTCCTGTCTCTTGAGTTTCAGTGGTTTGATTGTGAATATAATAACTTATCAGATATATTAATTTTAAAGTCATAAAGTTTTCTATAAACATTAGTATAAGTAAGCTTGTTTCAACTAAAATCACCAATGAATGGGTATGATGAGTGGCACCTGGAACAGGGGTACTTCTGTACCCTCTTAACTCTCTGCACTGGGTTGTTTCCCACATTCTTTCTCTTGAAGGTGCTGTTATTACTTAACCTAACAGTAGGAGGAGCCCTGCACCCTGCTAGATTGCCTGAATGTTCTCAGAGTCAGTCAGGAAACTGAGCGAGAGGCAGCAGCCTGTCCACCTGCAGTTCCATACCTTGCCCTGTCCCTGAAGTTGCCCTGTCTTGCCCTGGTCAGAAGTCTGACCAGTAAGTTTATCACCCAGTTCATCGTTCCTTTAGCATGGGGTGGGGGGGAATGTGCAGTAACTGGGGGGGGGGGGTTCCAAACAGTTCACAGAAACACAATACTTTAGTTAAAATATTAAACAGGTTTATGAACAACAGAAACACTTACTCAATGTGCACCTAAGTGGTAAGCATAAGAAATCAGAGATGGGTAACAAAGACAATAGACTTAGATGCAATTTTAAACCTTTAGCATTAGGCATTGTCTAGATCAGGCAGTTTTCTCACCTCACTTGGATTTTCTGTGTACATAGAACCATCTTTTCTGAAACCTGGGTCTAGGCTCCGTGTGTGCCAGCATTCTTTTACTTTCAGCACGGATGAGGGAAGAGAGAGGCCGGGGCATGCGACTTCTGTTCCTTCCTTTATATCTTTTGACCATATAGTTGGCAGAAACTAGTCCAGACATATCCAGGTGGGCTCTGAGTCACAAGGTTGCTCAGTCCTTCCCCTTGAAAGAGATTTATAATGTTAATTGTATAGTCATGTGTGACTGTCATGGTATTGTTGGTTGCTGAACCCTTTCTAGGATGAAGAGACCTCTAGTCTTAGTAGCTGGCCTATAACATCTCACAATAATAGCAAAATTTTATAACTTGTTACATACTAGTGATACACTGTAAAAACCCATTTTTCCCCTAAAATGTATGTATCACCTGTGATTAAGTATCTAACATGGCATGCCTACTATGAACTATTAAAACCATGCGGAAATGATGAATATGGAATTTTCAGCTTGTTGCTTTGGAGTACGGTGTCACAGTGGGGCATCTTGAACCTATTACAAACCACTGAAGGGATTAATTCTAAACCAAAACTTCAAATAAATCAGAGAAGAATGTCCAGATGTTGATATTTCTTCTAGGTGTGTAATATCTTAGTTGTCACTTTGACTGATGATTCCTTTTGAATCAATGGCTTTTCTACAGTGTGTGTCGCAAATAAAACTGAGCGTTATGCAACAGTACTGCTATTCTACTTTTTCCTTGCTTATCAAAGGGGGGAAAAATAGCAGCTTTAAAATTACATTTTAAGGAGTTGATTGAGGTGGAGGGGGTATGGTTTTAGGTGTATTAGCATAAGTAATTTTTGAAGCCAATATATATCTGGCATTTTAGTTTGGTAGGTAATATTTGAATTACAATAAATGGATGTTTGTCAGGGAAGTGGACAATTTTCTGCTTATATAGCCAAGAAATCTTGTAAACAGGGTGCAGATCTCAACATGCAACAGAGTGCTCTGACTGTTTTGAATTGGTTGGCATGCTACCACTCATCTGAATATTAGTTTGTGTGGGAGAAGGCTGTGTTGTACCAACCTATGCGAGAGAGCTCAAATTTTAAGAGCTCGATTCTGTTTCTCTTATTCACATTTAACATTTCACTTCCTGAAGAAGTGGAACCATTCAGGATAAGGATGGCAGATTCTGCCACCAAGGTCAGAGTAATGATTGCAAGTCTTGGAAGATAATCCATTCTTAGTCTTCACAGGGACTGTCTGGAGTAATTGAATAAAGTTCATATATCTTGCAACAACTTAGTGCTATTTCGTTCTCCAGTACCTTTTCAAATATTTCTGGTATTAAAAGGCTCCTGCTTCTGACTTGTGCTACCTCTGATTATGACCTCTGGGATGCTAAGATTAATTAAGATCCTACTATATTTGCAGTAGACACTTTCAAATTTGTAGTGTATCTACCTATATCCTGTTGGTGGTGGTGGTGGATGATTATGGGAACACGAGGGAAATTTGTTAGGCCTTTTTTGAGAGAGAGAGAGAGAGAGAGAGAGAGAGAGAGAGAGAGAGAGAGAG